>JALIZH010011271.1:0-19832 GCA_030522465.1 Rhipicephalus appendiculatus
TTTTCAAGTATATTGTCTTCACTACAAATTTTGAACTTACTTGTGAACCGGCGCGCGACCTCGGAGTCGGAGGTTGTGCACCGGCGCGCGACCTCGGAGGCCATGCACGAAGCAACAATCGAATCCGACAGAAAAAAAATTAGCACGCAATTAGTACGTTGTTGAAAGTAGCACAGATAGATGTCATTTCAACATGCGCACATTTGCCTCATTGACACTTTGATAATTAGGAGAGTATTTCTGGAGTTACAATTTTAATTATGACTAATTAATTAATTCTCATTAACGAAAAAATTAGTAGCGGCTACTACAGTATATTGGGAACAATATGCACTAGGTCTGCTTCTGCGTAACTCCGTTCCTCTTTTTTAAAATCGTGCTGCGTGATAGCTGGGACACCCTGTATATATATGTATATTTCTCTCTCTTTCTTTGATTCTCTATCTCTCTCTGCATCTTTTTTTTTCGGCCTTTCTTTCTTTCTGTCGTATGTTCTACTCTCTCGTATCCTCCTTTCTCTCCTCTTCGCCCTGACATCTGCCCTCCTCTCCCTCACTACTAGGGATGGTAAAATCGATGAACGATTAATCGATTAATCGATTAAAGGGGTACAATTAATCGATTAATCGTAATCTATTTCGGTCTTCCAATTAATCGAATTAATCGATTAAAACTCTTCGATTAATCGATTACGGCAACCGCCACCCCCACCCCCCAACACCGCCCCTCGTCCGGTGCGCATGAGTGCGAGTCGAGTGATGCCGAGACGCAAAAGTCAAGCGCACATATCTTTTTCACTACAGCGTCGGCTTGTTCGGCATGTGGCATGTGGCTCGGAGCCTAGTAGAACGAAACCCTACGCTAGTAGAACGAAACCCAAAGCCAGCGGCGGCCCTACCCCATAGAGGCAGAAATGAACTCGCCTTGGTCTCCGTCACCCACGGCGCCCACCTTTAAACCATCCTGAAAGCTTAAAGGCGAGCAGGAGGTAGAAAGGCACTTGCTGGCTTGTCTCCGCTCACAGCATACTACTGCATTCACCCCCTCTAGCCCCCCCTTTCTTCGATCGTGTGCTGGTTAACCGTCGGCAAAATGCACGCATTGCTTGCTTGGTATATTGCGTTATTATTACATTTTGGTGAGTATACTGCTTTCTTTGTCATGTGGTAATGGCTAGCAATCGCAAAAGGAGCGCGGTGTGGACGTCGTTCACAGAAGATTCGAAAACGACGACTGCAATATGTGATAAAGGTGGTAAGCAGTACTCGAACTAGCAACGGAAACTCTTGAGATATCACCTGCTTCAAGCCAACTTTATTAATGTGCCAGAGGATCATCCTCCAAAGACAAATAGTAATGAGTAAAATTACAATGTTGAGGACCCCGTTCCCGAAGGCCCGAATCTGCCTCTTCAGGGAAGTCATCAGTATCTCGCAACTTAGCCAAGAGCCTTTGAGTAACTTATCTTGAAAGTCAAGTCGCTCTTCAATTACGCAAGCGACTGTTATGTTTCAAAATGATGGACTGTTGGTAATTCATAATCGTTCAAGAAGCTGGGTCCTCTTCGCAGAACCTCTTCCTTTGTCCCTGTGTTGTCAGCGTTATGGCTTCCCTGAATGAAAACAGAGAGGCTGTGCGTCAATGCTCAAGAGTGAAGTTTGTTGTTTTCTGTATATTTCAGACGTGCGAGCGCATCGTTTAGTTGCTTATTTGGTTTGTGTTCGTTTTGGGCCCCACGCTGTTTCATGGCGTTTCATCAACACAGCTTTCCTTGCCTTTGAAAAACTAGCGATTTTCTTTGCCTGCTGGGTCTATGGCAACTTTTGGGGCATTTCATTTAACTCTCTTGTCCGCCATGGTAGATCAGTAGTTACGGCGCTCGGCTGCTGAACCGAAGGTAGCGGGTTCGATCCCGGCCACGGTGGTCGCATTTCGACGGACGCCCCTCCCCTGTACGGTGTGATGTCAGTGCACGTTAAAAAACGCCAGATGGACAAAATTTCCGGAGCCCTACACTTCGGCGTCCCTCATAATCATATCGTGGTTTTGGGACGTAAAACCACACATATTATTATTTAACTTTCAGATTTCATTTAATTTTTCTTGTTTGACGGCACCACGCAATGGTTCAAAAAGTTGCACATTGTTATATGCGTTGTTTATTTCTTGACTGATTCCTATTGCCATAACATTTTATTCCTTAGGAAATAAAATATTATTGTTTGCCAATGAATGAAAGAGAGAAAACGTAATAGAAGGGAGAGAGAGTGGCCTGAGCTAGTACGCCCCGGCCTGCTATTCTGCGCCGAGGAAAAGGCAACAGGGCAATAAGAGTAATGAAGTATGACGGGGACATAAATAATTGACCCGTGTATATATATATAGGAGGTATTCACTGGGCTCTTCCCGCCAGGCGGTGCCAGCGAGTGCGCCGCCATAGCCGTGGTCCGTTAGTGATCCGGCATATGACAGCGTAATGTTTGATGGCGCGGCACCTCACTAACCCGTTTTCTTAGAAAAATATCAACATAACACGCGCTGCCGGGAACTTTGGTTGCGGTCCGACGATGATGCTCGCGCGCGAGACCACGAATATGACGACTGTCGCGCTAGCGACCCCTTGCGGATGACGTCACGTGAAGACCTCCTATAGGGTGTTGCAAGAAATGTGTCCAAAATTCTTAAAAAGTCCGCCAAATGCGATATTTGCCCACTGTTTTCCCAAGTGCTTTTTTCTGTAGCGGCTTGCATGTTACGATGGTGAGAGACATCATTTGGGACAGTAATTAGAAAAAAATAAATTAATTCGCTTTTAGTAAGTGGAGTTATGCGATTATCTCAATTGGAAGCATTCAAATTCATCATGCGAAAAACCCATCGCAGCTTTCAGATATAGAAAAGGCGGCCTCTATTAATTATTGTGGCGTAATGAAATTCAGGCAAATTCAACGGCGACACCGAAGCACCAATTAGCGCTACAGGCAGACGACTACAATGACGTTTCTGTTCAAGACAACGATTACAGAAGTGCAGTTCTTCCCGTTCGTTAAATTATTGCAAGCGCAGCCCACACACCGACACAACGAAATCGGTTGATTGTTGATATAACGATGCTCACTCCTTCTGGACGTCTCCGACGAATATGACGTTTACGCTCTTCCGCGTTTCGGTTACGGTTTCGCCGCTGAATTCGGGAGAATTTCATTACTTCGCAATTATTCCTAGAGGCCGCTTTTTTGAAATCTCAAAGCCGCCATGGGTGATCGCATAAAGGACTTCAATTCTCCCATTTGACGTAACCAGCTAACTCCACTAATTAAAAAGCTAATTCATTTATCTTTCTTAATTACAGTTCCAAATGATGTCTTGAACCATCTTAAGATGTCTGCCGCTACAGAAAAATCAATTGTGAAGACAACGAGCCAATACTGCATCTTCCTGATTTTTTAAAGATATTGTGCACACGTTTCTTGAAACACACTCTCTCTCTCTCTCTCTCTCTATATATATATATATATATATATATATATATATATATATATATATATATAGACACAAGTGCTCCTTTTCTTTCTATTCTATTGTTACGACCCCTTTACAATGTAACTGCTGCCTTGCGAAAAGCGTGCCCGGATGATTGGGAACTATCTAGATCAGGGGTCTCTAACACGCGGCCCGCGGGCCGCATCCGGCCCTCCAGCCCCTCGCTTGCGGCCCGGGGCCCTCACATGACTGTCTTTGCTCCTCGTATTTTATTTTATTGTTCTTATTAAGAATGTTCCTGAGGTACATTGACTGGTTGAACTCACTTTTGCGTGAGGCATCCCATGTGTTCTTTGTTTTGAAACATAACCGTGAAACAAAAATTGTATTTCACAATCGGCGTTCAGATTTGAGTCAGTTTCGAGATCGGTCTCGACGTGTTTTTGGAAAACTGGCACCGAACCTCCTTCAGAAATTACCTGTATATGAGATATGGGAAAATTTTCTTTCAAATAGCAGCGTTTTCAAGCAAATTGTACAAATCCCCCCCCCCCCCCCCCCCCCAACTCCGCTTCTACCTTCTTTACTGTCCTGGCCCTTGCGGGACTAAATTGCCTGACTGCGGCCCGCAGGCTGAGTTGAGTTTGAGACCACTGATCTAGATAATCTTAGCACCTTCCGGTGAGATTACGTGCACAATGCGAACATTTCATTTAGTTCTGGAACTTGCGCGGCCGCTAGCAATAACGCTGGAATCTTCGATGATACATGTATAAACACCGACGCGCGTGACCGCTAGTCAGTTTTTCGACGGCCGACGCTCTGTTCGCCGATATCAGTGTACAGCGTGCATTGCTTGCTGTAGCTTGAGTTTGTTTCCCGGCCACAAGTGCGGCCAAATAAAGTTTCATTTTGGACACGTCCACTGCTGCCTTCGTCAACGTCACGACCACATGACAATATATATGTTTCTGTGCCTTCGAGTAGGCAGGCTTCAAGGAAGTACGACCTGCCGCCGAATCGTTTATGGATGGTGACCACAGATCTTTCAATCGGTGACATCACCCAAAGACGACGGGCCTTCTGTTTCCAGTGGGCGAAAGTGACCTCTAGTGCGTCTAATAGAAAGACTTCGGTCTAGATAAAACACAAGTAATGCTTGTCAAACAATGAGAGAGATATCCTTTTTAAAGCACCCATAAAAAATGTCGATTAATCGATTAATACATCCCATCGAAATTGATTAATCGATTAAAGGCTGAATCGGTTAACGATTAACGATTAATCGATTAAAAATTTTAATTGACCATCCCTACTCACTACCCTTTCCCAACCCCTTGCTATATGAGGCCTGCTAGCCGCTCGCCTTCGGATGATGTGTACGCGGGTTCGAATCTCGCCTCTCGAAGAATCTTTTTTCCCTACAATTTCGCTCTTTCGCTATCTTTATTTCTCTCTGTCTCTCTATTTCATTCTTTCTCTCTGCACTCGTCGTCTCGCCCATCAGAGTTGATGCATCCCGCGCCGGAGAAATTGGGCGTTTCTGTATCAGAAGCGAAGCAGAAGATGAAGACGACGACGACGATGAAGAAGAAGAGGACGAAGAGAGCGCGTGTCGGTTCGTGGTGGTGTTTTTCTGGTGACAACGCACAAACTACGGCGAGCTACAACAGCCTTGCTGTTAAAAATTTTCCAGGCAGAACGTTATACACGTGCTTTCGTGCAAGGAAAATCAGGTCACCCGTTGTTTATTCGTTTATTTTTTAACAGCATGCTCGATATTCAGTTTAACGGTAAATTTAGGTTATTAGCCGTCATCCTTCATTGTTTTCTAAATATATCAGTAAAGTAAAAGCCCTGCACACTGCTGGAAAACCTTCGTTTTTGCTTCGCCTGCCCACTTCCCTATAGTAACATGAAACGTTTCGGTAGGTGCGTTATACGTTCTTTTATAGCAGATATTCTGAGGTATCGAAGCGCTAACATTAATTTAAGTTTCACTTGACAGTTTAGCAATTTTTTGGTCTTATATTTTAACGACAAGCTTCAAAAAAATTTGGTAACACTGGCCACTGCACTAGAATAGCGACTTTATACGTCGTATATTTCGGGAGTACACCGTGGAATGATATATGCCTGTTGCACTCTGACAGAACAAAAGAACCAAGTTCGAAATGGTATAGTTTACAAGTGGAATGCTATCTCCGTAGGATTCGGCGCCGCCGAAGGTACAGCCCCTGCATTACGCAGCGCGCTTCGACGTACGGTGGCACATTATCCTCCCAGTATGAGACCGCAGCGTGCCAAACGAGCGGCACGGGAACAAAGGCGGCGAGATGGTGGGAGCCCCCTCACGAACCTTGCGGCACGGCCCATCTCCGCGGGTATCTGCGAAAACAAGCAGTGGCCGCGCGATTGCATCACAGCGTTGAAGAGGCAGGGAACGCGAAAACGCAACGACCAGAATCAAGAGGAGGCGACGGCGCTTGACGTTCGCGCACTCGCCGCGTCGAAGAGGAGCGCCAATAAAGCGATCTAATTAGGGTTGACGATCGGGGCAGACCTTGGCGCGGGCTGTACTCGCGCGAAGGACGCCTATTCGGTCTGCAGCGGCCATTACGCCTCTTCCATCTGCTCCATCGCGCGGGGTGAAAGCCCACGCCGAACTAATCTAGCCGTCAAAGTGGGCCTGCCGGAAAGTTTCCCCGAAGTGCACTCGTTTGCCGCCGCGGGATCAATTATGTCAGCGCCCCGTGTGTCGGGAGGAGGGCACTTGACTTTTGGGCTTCATTGAACAGGTCTAATGAGGCGGACCCTCGGCGGCCGGCATTGGGCGGCGCTTGGCATCCGTCTCGCAGGCCGCCGATAAAGCCATCGGCGAGACCGGCGGAAGTTTGCCCACCACACTCGGCGCGCAACGCTCGGGCCGCCAGTCGCCGCGTATGCACTACACGACTGCGAACTAGAAATTATGCGTCCGCGCCGTTCCCTAATGACTCGCCGATCTCGAGAGGTGCGGGATAAGAGATCGGGTTTTTATGACGCTTTTGTTGGCCACCATGGCTGCTGTCGCGAACCTTGCACTGAGTGTTTGCTGCGGAACTTAGCTTATCTTCGTGTATACCGCGCGGCTGAAGTCCAAGGCCGGAAAGTTCCAGTCACGAGCGCCATATCTATGTCAGTGAACTCAAGTAAACTAAAGCTTTCACTGCGATTGATTTGTTCTCGTAATTGACGGCTGTATACGGTTCATACCGGAGAAGCTTAGTTAATCGTATTCTTGTACCTCACTGTTATGCTGCTAAATTCACGTATTTTGGCATATAAGGGGTGTTTGAGAGCACATCGGTGTCACACGCGCCCTTTCTATCCCGATCAAGCGCGGTCGCAACCAAATTTCTTGACTGCGATTGACTGCGTTGCACATGCTGAGGAAAGGAACCAATCACGATCGCTAAATTTGATGCTAATCGGGTCCGATCGCCACCAAAAAAAAAAAAAAAAATGTTCCATCTGACTGTCCCAACGTGGGAGCGGCCCGCTGCACGTTGAGTCGTGCACCTCAGGACTCACAATAAAGTTTCGCATCCATCCATCCATCCATAACTGCGACCGTTAGGTTTCTTGTATTTTCACCAGGAAGTTTCGGGTCGCCGCAACAGCAACCGATATTGCAACTACAATAATTAATAATAATAATTGATTATTTCAGGGGTTGTGCATGCAAAAACCATGATGTCATTATGCGTCAGGCCGTAGGGGGGAAACTTCGGATTAATTTCGACCGCCTGGAGTTTTTTGACGTGCACATAGATCCAAGTGCCTTCCTGCATTTCGCTCTCATCGAAATACAGCCGTCGTCGCCGAGAATCGATCCCATGCCCTCGAGCTTAGCAACGCGACAACCTATACCTGCTAAGCTACCACGACGGGTGACATTGAAACTATAGATGTACTTTTTCATTGTTTTCTTATAGCGTACATTGTGCGCGTGATATTCTTACTCTGAATAACTGTCCGACTTTATAAGAGTGCTCTACGTCAAGCCGTCCTTTTCTGGCCCTGCCGTAGTGATCGCGGTCGCTGCTGATAACCTTGACGCATGTAGGGCGCACTCTACAAAAGTCCTGAATTGGCCACCAAAGTTACGTGCGAAAATTACTATAGAGACAACTCTCTTTACGATCATTGTGCTGCCCTGGGAATTATAGCGAGTACATATAAAAGTAATATAAATATTTGTATCGTCTTCGCGCATGTCGCTCAAGACTAGTTCTTATGACGTTCCTATTACTACTTGTCTTTCTGAACACACAAACGCCTCATGTTGTTCTCTATTAACGTGATAGCGTCAAACAGCTAGTTTCGCAGAAATTCCGATATCGGTGTCAGCGGCGACGGCGTGGTTTTGAGCGAAAAATCGGAGTTGTGAGCAAAAATCAAGAAAGATGCAAATAAATAAATAAAGGATAAAAATGTTCTGCTCGAGAGGGATTCGAACCCAGGCATTCTGCGTGGAAGACGGTTGTTTCACCACAGAGCTATTGTAGAGGCACGGCGCTGATCGTAACCTATGCGGGAAAAAAAGAAAGAAAGAAACCCCATACGGGCGTCATGTATATAGTGCGAGGAGCCCCGCTACCAGCTGTACTATCGCACCAGGCACCAGGCATCACGCCATGTGTATTGCGCATTGCGCGAGTCGTTTAAACATCCACTCATTACATAACACTCCGGCATAATTAATCAGAATCATCAGCAACAGGATCAGCGAAGTGTACAGCTGCGCCTATTGCCTGGCGGACACGTCGAGAGCTTCAGTGGTCCCCAATACGGAAGAATTATGGCGTATGGGCACCTCGCAATTAGACATGCAGTAAGCATGCATTGTAAGAAAGTTTCAAACGGTCAATGTTCACGCACAGATGTTCATTTCTTCACGGCGTGGTTGAGGTGAGCACTGAGAAGTGTAGCCTGGAAAGCGAATGAGAAGACCACGCGAACGGGGACCGATCACGTTATCACGTTCTACTTTTGAAGACGAAGCTCAAGCGTTTTCCAAATTTTCCTAATGTTATATCATTTTTTTTTCTTTCAAATTCACATAGAAACCGTCAAAAAAGCAAAGCCAGTTCCACGCCACTGAAATCTGAGTAAACGGCGGAGCTGGCACACAAGCGCCACCACATGGTCAACTCAAATTGAGTTCTTTCTTCGTCTTTTTCTTTCTTCTTTGTTTCTTTCTTCATATCTTTCTACATTACCCCATCTCGTCCTTTCCCTTCTCCCAAGCCCTCACACCACTCCTCCTCACCCTCCCTTCACTTTCCCACCCCTTAAGCTGTACTGTAAATGGTCATGCCATGGTTTACCCTCTCACCTCCTCGTTTTCCTCCTTTCCTTCCTCCTCACACTCGCATCACTCCTCCTCCCTCTCACTTTCCTTTCCCACCCCCCTTGCTGTACTACACTATGCATGAATAGATAATACATGCAGAGGAGTGTTGATGACCTGATCGCCAAAAATATTTTCCAAGAGTTCGTGGCTCCTCAAGAAAACCCGTAAGAAAAGGACACTCTTGTTTTCTATAATCAACCGTAGTGCGACCCGGCTTGTGGCGCCAAAGCGGGAGTAGTCGCAACTACGCGATTCACGCCGGCCGCTTTCGGGGCACGCAACAGGCCGCACCTTTTTTCTTTTTTTTTTCTTTTTTTTTAATCGAGCGGCTCTGGCTATGCTATGCTAAGAGTTGCTTGGCGCATACCAGCTTTCTGTGGCGCATACCCGCCGAGTTTTCTGTCTAGGCACCGGCCTTACTGCGAGCTTAAACAGCTATTCTGTTAAAATAAACTTTGTGAAAAGCTGGCTCACTTCCTAGAACACGCTGCGTATCAATACGAAGCTATATTCAAGACATTGGCGAGTTGAGGGGAAAAAAATTATTTCATCTTCTACATTCAAGATTATGAACATTTCAACATTACTGCTCTATAGGTAGACAGCCTACGCGAAGGTACACCAGGAAAAGGACATGAAAATTTAGAAAAGTTGTCCACCTCTGCGACCGGCTCAAGTATTTGGGAATTTCTTCAAGCAAAACGTTTGATGGTGTGCAGGTCTCAGTGCCGCAACGGCTAAGCTTGGAGTGGTGACCCCCCGTCGCGCGCTGGCACGTGACTTGGCTGACGGTTCGCTGAAAACGACTCGCGCACCAACGAGAGGAAAACTGTAAAGCACATACGCAATTCTTTATGAGAGCACTATACTTGTAATACATCAGTTTGTCGCTGAGTTTAGTACTACGGTAAAATCTAGGTGAGGTCGCACCCCAAGAAAAATAAAAAAGTTAATAATAATATCTGGGGTTTTACGTCCCAAAACCATGATATGATTATGAGAGACGCCGTAGTGGAGGGCTCCGGAAATTTCGACCATCTGGTGTTCTTTAACGTGCGCTGACATCGCACAGTACACGGGCCTCTGCCATTTCGCCTCCACCGAAATGCGACCGCCGCGGCCGGGATCGAACCCGCGACCTTCGGGTCAGCAGCCGAACACCTTAGCCACTGATCCACCGTGGCGGACAAAAAAAAAATGTTCATAGACTTTTTCGTGTGAATCCTGACTTGCTACGTAAATGACTCTCTTTAAAGAGACACGTGAACTTTCGTTGGAGACCATTATACTCTCTTCGAAGAGTCGTCTGGCGCAAAAGAGAGTTGACGAGTATCTTTAAAGATAGTCGTATCCGTGGCAAGTCAGGACTCACAAAAAAGAGAAACACAAACTTCTTTTCTTTTTTTTTTTAACGCAGCCTTTATAGCAAGTGTTTTTTTTCTTACAATTTTGTAATCGCGCTTTCCGAACAACAGGTCTGATGTAATCATAATAAAATCAATAATGATAATAAATATGCAGCGTCACATATAACACAAAATTACCGCCCAATCTTGTTCACGTAAAATATTAAAGCTTCTGTCTAACCCTCTCCTGCTCCAGTTACACACTTCTACTAGTTTTCACCGACGACTAGAATTTGCCCCTCGGCACTTTATGTACGAGCGACTGAATCTTTCTCGACTTTGCAATCAAGGCCTTGAAAAAGCCAGACGCTCGCTGGAACGTCACAAACTAAGCTTGTTTAATCTACATTTTCCTTGTCAAAGAAGCATTACCAAATAGTAAACATTTTCTCCTGGTGCTTGAGATATGAAACAAAAAAAAATTAAATCTTTTATCCCTCAAGTATGTCTTATTGTCACGTGGTCGTGACGTTGACGAAGGCAGTAGACGGTAGTCCAAGATGAAACACTTTATTTGGGCCGAACTTGTGGCCGGTCTAGGGTGCTCGGCTGCCGACCCGAAGGTCGCGGGTTCGATCCCGGCCGCCACGGTCGCATTTCGACGGAGGCGAAATGGCAGAGGCCCGTGTACTGTGCGATGTCAGTGCACGTTAAAGAACACCAGATGGTCAAAATTTCCGGAGTCCTCCACTACGGCGTCTCTCATAATCATATCGTGGTTTTGGGACGTTAAACCCCACAGATTATTAACTTGTGGCCGGTAAACTGAAGGTGAGATTACAGCAATAAATGCTGGTACTGATAGCGGCGAACAGAGCGTCGTCCGTCGATCAACTGAACATCGCTTGAACGCGCCGGCTTTTATAAATCTTTTATAAATCACTCGTCGAACATTCTAGCCTTATCACTAGTCGTAGCGCAAGCTCTGGAATAATCTCAAGTGTTCGCGTCTTGCGCGCAATCTTAACAAAACGATCTACAATAATCGTGAAGCTTCTAGAACAATGAGGCGCGGTTTGCGCTGAGCATGCGGGCAGTCTTTGTGGGCGAAAACCGAGTACAGAAGAAAGGCGCGTGGCATTATTGTAATTGTCTCACTTTAGATCTCGTGCTTATAACTACTGGCGCCTCCCGTTATATGGATACAGTTGATTTCTTCTTAGTTGCAATTAACTCACGTTTAAAAGAACTGAACGGTGGGCGAGTTGCTAATCCACTAAGACAGAACTGCGCTAGAAACCTGGACAAGGATGGCACACGCACGAGCGCAGATTGCCAACTGAAAGTAAATTGTGAGAAACGCATATATAAACAACAACGTAACTGATATTCTAGTTTTACATTAGAGTATTTGTGTTCTAAGTAACGGATTTTTTTTTATTCCTTCGGGTGTTGGTTTAGTTGGTTACAATTATTCCTTTTTCTTGCTGTTGAATTTCGCCCACATCTACTCCCCACTTGTAATCCTGACAAATCCTGGGGGCTAATAATAAATGAAATAACAAATGTGAAGTAATTATATTGTTCATATGGCTACTCTATACAATATATATATATATATATATATATATATATATATATATATATATATATTATTATTATTGAGAACTAACAGACAATGATGCCAAGGAAAGTATAGGGGACGTTAGTAGAAGTAATTGTAATGTAAATGTGAAGAAAGAAAAGTGGACGAAAAGATAACTTGCCACCGGCAGGGACCGAACCTGCGACCTTCGAATAACGCGTCCGATGCTCTACCACTGAGCTACGGTGGCGGTCATCCCTCCGTCCACTTTATAGGGTATATATGTGCATTTAAACGTGGGAGCGTCAGTCAGCGCCGCCTGTTGCCATTACGGCGAGTGTGGAACACTCTTTTTGCCTGTAGGCGTCACGTAGCACGTGATTTTATTACGAGCTGGCAGCTGACTAATAATCCCTCGCATACCACCTGAAGGCAACAAGTCTGCCAGAACGAGACCCTCGCTATGCACGAAGGAAAGAAGTGTGAACTTAAGGGCTCGTTTGCTTTGTTAAACATAGTATTAATGAGAACTAACAGACAATGATGCCAAGGAAAGTATAGGGTACGTTAGTAGAAGCAATTGTAATGTAAATATATATTACATCATTACAAGTAATTGTAATATATATATATATATATATATATATATATATATATATATATATATATATATATATATATATATATATATATCGAAACATACAGGCAAGTTTTAACTGCCAATAGAAGGGATGCAACGCCTGCCAACTCTTATTGCGTAGATTCAGCCAAATTGTCACGGTGATCACGAATACACGGGAGACAGAAGCGAGTATATTTACAATATTTACAAGTCGCTGTGCCACTGAAAGGCAGCCAGCATCTCGCGCGGCGTGTCAGCTTCTTCGTCTATTCGTCTCCAACGGCGGGCTCGTGCACGATGCCTCGTAACAATATAATTGTATCTGTATCATGTGAATGCGTTCTATAATGGAAAAAATGTGTTAATTTGGCCGCTATGTGTCCCGGCACAACCAACACTAAAGTAGCCTCAATTTATCCACAGTCTTATAAACTTTACCACCGGTGTCCACCATTACTTCCTATGCGCTCTATTATCTCATTCACTAACGTTTCTGGGCGTGCACGTTTGCTATCATATAAAATTAATATATGACTGGTATATTGTTTTCCCGTTTACAGGCCCTACGTTTATTCACGCCAGAGGATTAAAGAGCTCGTTTCTCATAAATTCTGGTGTCAGCGTCGTTTGTTATGAGCGAGAACTCAGCGTTGTCCGTAAGCGAAAATTCGAAATAGATGCAAATAAATAGAAAAAATTTGGCAGATCCCACACGTTGTAGGAATCGGCTTCATGCGAAGCAGTCGGCTAGTAATTGTCCATGCCGCATTTTTTTTTTGGATTTGAGCCAAGCGTTACAAGGTGGATCGACCGGTTTTTCATAAGCGTAGTGTAGTGCACATCGTGGACTTACCAGGAACGTCGACTACACTGGTGTTTAAAGGGTAACTTATGGTCTGACGTAACGCCAGCACTCACGTTAGGGCACAGACGTCAGTATTATCGAAACAAAGTGCACTTTACGGTGCGATGATGTGAATATCACGTGTAATTTTTGTTAGCGTATTCCTCCAGGGTTGAGCAACGCTTGGATATAGCTTGCTGAATTATACATAGTAATGCACATGTAATGTTCGTTGGATTGCTATAAAAGTGGAGCCAGCACTGGAACCACAATTCACATTAACCCGACATGACGCCCGTATCATAGGAGCGCATATGTGATGTGTACTGCTTCGTTATTAAATTAGATAGATAGCACTGGAACCACAATTGACGTTGCACCAAAATTGCGCCTGCATAGGGTATTTTGCTAAAGCAGTTTCAAGACCTGGCGTGGCTGTGTGGTAGAATACCTGACTGCCACGCAGAACGCTTGAGTTCGATTCCTGCTGGGATCCTAATTTTTATTCTTTGCATTGATTGGGTCAACGCCGCCGATGTCCGGTTCTTCTTAACGCTCTCACATTCAAATTACCAATGTCTGTTCACGCCGTTCCTAGGTAGATATAAACTGTCAATCACCTCTGACGCATACCCGGGGTATACGGGTACGTGTCTGGAGGAAAGGGTTTGACGACGTACGCGACAGGATTTTCACGCTAGTCGAGTCATGACCGGACAGTCATATTCGTCAAACACTCTTACCCTCCTATACCAATTTTGGTTTACACCATGTTAAGGAGGCGATCACGAGAGTACCCAGACGTAAGTTGATAGATAGATAGATAGATAGATAGATAGATAGATAGATAGATAGATAGATAGATAGATAGATAGATAGATAGATAGATAGATAGATAGATAGATAGATAGATAGATAGATAGATAGATAGATAGATAGATAGATAGATAGATAGATAGATAGATAGATAGATAGATAGAAACGCTGTAAGTGCCTTTGGTTCGCTAAGAAATGCTTCGCATTTAGTAATAAAAAACTTGGTTTCGAGTGGGAATCGAGCCCTAGACTACTGCGTGCCAAGCAGTTGTCCTACCACCGAGCCACGCCCGTGTTTGAAACTGCCTCGGAAAAAAAAAACCTATATAAATGTCGTGTAGTGGGATGAGTCTCCTTAGCGCATTGAATATTACGCGGCAGAAGCGTACAATCGCACCACGCGTCAATAAAAAATGCGAATTACATAAAGAGTGGTTGGTTTAAAGGCCCACAAATTTACAAAGCGCACGGGCACAAATAATCATCACTATCACAACGCATCAACCAGGGGCGTAGCCAGAAAATTTTTTTCGGAGAGGGGGGGGGGGGGGGGGGATTCAACCTATACTTTATGTATGTTCGTGCGTGCGTTTGTATGTGTGCGTGTATATATACGCAAGCAAAATAGAAAAATTTCGGGGGTGGGGGTTCAACCGTTCACCCTCAAGTGTGTAGCTGCGCGGTATTGCCTTACGGACGCGTTGTGGGTACTTCGCCAATTCCCAAATAGAATAATTATGGCGTAGTAGGCCCTTCGTAACTGTGCTTGCAGTAGGCATTTTAGGATAGTTTGAAACGATGAGTGTTACGCGCACAGGCGTTCTTTTCCTTTGCTGCACGGTGTACGCCGAGGAAGCGAAGCGAGGCTAGCGATTGAGTCGCGGCACGGTTGATGAGTCCACCGGAGAAGCAAAGGCTGGCAATTGAGGAGGCGATGAGAACAGGGGCCTGATTACGCTATCTCGTTCAACTCTTGAGGCGAAGCTCAAGCGTCCTCCAATTCTTGCACTTTCGTTGAGTATATCGTGAGTTAAAAGAACCTCTGTAATGTGGTATGCCTAATGTGCGTCTGAAAATATTCCAGTGAAGTGGTCCTGCCATATGCCTCACTAATGTAACTTTTATAGAGGCTCACTCCCCAAAGTAAGCCGCATTAATTAGCATGTGATAACAAAGCAAGTGACCAGGCAAAAGCACTGCGGCAATAATTTTGTAAAAGACACCAGCGATCCACCATAACAATGAAGTGATTCACGCAATTTGCAAAAGTTGCCATCAGGAAATTTACGCTTACCACATGACCGTACTTGTTTGTAGTACCTACGGTACCACAAACATGCAAATTCTTGTGGTAGGCATAAAAGCTACGGTCAGTAAACTACTGTACTGAAATTAAATGAGAAAAGCTGAGATATCGTCACACGCTCACCGCCACAGTTTTATTTAAGCACATAAAAAACTACCGTTTGCTAGAATAATGACATTATCCGGATATTACACTTAGAAAGCTAAAAAAGTCTTTTTCGCATTACTTTTTCTTTCGCTTAAATGCGGTGTTTATTTGCATCTTTATGAAATCGATGCCTGTGAAAGATTGATTGATTGATTGATTGATTGATTGATTGATTGATTGATTGATTGATTGATTGATTGATTGATTGATTGATTGATTGATTGATTGATTGATTGATTGATTGATTGATTGATTGATTGATTGATTGATTACCTTAAAGATACAGTTAATCACGCTGTAGGTTACTTTCGGTTAAACCCCTGCGATTTTTGTTTTCCACACGCACTGAAAAAAATGGGGGGACCCTTAAGCTTCGCCTTTAAGAGTTGAACGCGATAGCGATATCCTGTCCCTAGTCCGTACTTCAATCCCTTAGTGCACACTATGTAATGCGTAGCATGCTTTAAACCACGAGCAATTATGCGCGGTTAAATGCGGGAAATGTTTTCGAAGTTGCTATGCACCCACTACGTGGTATTAAGAGATTACGCGCAGTAACGTGTGTGCCTTTTGTAATGGGTACGCGGCTTTGAACCACAATGTCGTTATGATATTCACATCTTCTGATGCCCGATGGCAATGCACGCTTGTAGTACGTAATATTACTGCGATATTACATGTTGTTTTGTGACGCCTGTATACAGGACGCGCGTGTTTGCAAAGCATGAAAGTTATTTTCATTGCAATTCCAAGCAGAGGAAGTTATTTTATATGTAATCACAAGCAGGATTTCACTGCGATCCAGATGCAAGACCCGCAAGAATGTACTTCCGAGAGTGCATGTCGAAGTTCGTTGAACTTCAGAAAGCGCAGGAGTTTGTACCTGAGTGGTTGTCGAGGGTGGAACCCTTGACAGCGCTCAAGGAATTTTAAAATTGGTGTCTGTCCAGTAGGAGTGACACTGTTTGTTGTTATTAACGCTATGTCATTGTTGATGTAACATAATGTCTGGGAACGGGCAATAAATAAAGCAAAAAAAAAAGAAGAAGCGTGGCTGCGTGGTTGAACACCTGCTTGCCACGCAGACGACCCGGGTTCGATCCTCATTCGGACCCAGAAATTTTTATTATTTATTTTATTTGCATATTTCTCGATTTTTCGGTCACGGACAAGATGATTTTTCGCTCACAACCAACGACGCCGCCGCCGACGCCGCCGCCGACGCCGACACCGACACCGACACCGAACGCCAGAATTTCTGCGAAACGAGCTCTTCAACGCTATCGCGTTAATAAGAGAACAAGGATGATTCATACCGAAAGCTGCGTGCTGGACTCATGACGACGTGCGGTCGATTGCAGGGCTTCAACACCACCACAGCGGTTTCTGGCGAGCTTTCATGTTTTTCAAAACGAGTTGTAGGGGTGATGGCAGGATGGAGACTTGAATGGACAACAGTGGGTAAACAGAGCAAGCCTCAGCGAAGAGATATTTCCACATTACTTATTCATCGTGATACAAAAAAAAGCTCATTTTTGTCTAAGAAACTCATTAAAGAACTTCATTGCGTTACAGTAGTGAAATGAGAAGTGGTTGTGCATTTACGGCAACAATTTTATAAGTTCATGTTTAATTTCTTGCTCCCCTCTGTTAATTTCTTTCATGCTGAAGTGTATATCAGTAAAAAAAGTAAGTTCTGATATTGTACCTGCCCAAACCATGATCTGATAATGAGACACGCCATCAGACGCGATCCAATAATACAGGTTCACGACCGTTACCGGTGCAGTTCGATCCTAAAAGAAAAAAAAATAATGCAAGATGTGAATGGCTTTTTCTGAACACCTTCTTTCGGTTTTCATGACCCCGAATTGACGCGTACTATCTTCAGTTTTCGAGTGACCATTTTTTTCAGACATTCGTTCATTATTGATAGTAATAGCCTGTTTGGTGATGCTTCACAAGATGTTGTACGTTCTTAGAGATCTAAATTGTATGCATTTCAGAAATGAATCTGACCCCAAGGAAGTGCTACGACATATACGAAACCAATAGGGCTTTTTCCATCATCCTTTAACGGTGAAGAAACACGCGCAGCTGCCTCGTCTGTCGGTTGTCATTAACGCGACGCAGTTAGACGCAAGGACTTACTGCCGAATCGGAGTAGAACGCTCTTTGCACTGAGTGGAGCCTGGCGCCGTTCCACCTGCATGCACAAAGCAGAACCTCGGTGTAAAGATGATTAACTTTGTTTGGCCCTCAAGACTGCACACGGGAGATATCCATAATCTATTTTCCATGAAAAAAAAAACACGATCTGCGTAAACGGCACTGACTCGAATTTGCGCCTTCGTAGCCGATTGTTTAGGGGTTTTCCGTTTGGAAATCCATTTCTTGGCACCTGGACAGACGGCCACGGTTTCAAATTTGTTCTCTGATAGCACCACGTCACTGGCGAATAAGTCGCGGTCATTACTGTAGTATCGAAGCAAACCCGAATGCATGTGCTCGACCACCGATCGATTTCTGTACATGATACGATCACACGGACGTGGTCTTCACTCAAGCGCGTCGCGCTTGATGTCATCTGACAAGCGCCACGCTGCCGTAACTATTCTGGTGGGCGCACAATAGACACCCTGCTTGCGGTCATACATCAAGCAGTGATTATGTCTCCGGCGCAGTGGTGTGCAGCGGCCCGAAACGTCGGCAATACGAAGTGCAAGCCCTGCGATTTTTGGCGTCGCAGCGTTTATTCGAGACGGCGCTCACTCGCTCAAGGGTGTTTAACAGCAAAAGTCGGCACTGCCATAGAGAAATAATTGGAAGTTGCTGCCACCTGAAGCCAGAGCTGATAAACCTAACGATTATGTTTTCATAAATAAAAACGAAAAATAGCACTTTTTAGGTAAATAAATAACGAAATATGTTTATGCAGCCTATATCATAGGGGACTGACATACATACATATATCATATAACACACAGACGCATGTATAGGCCTATGTGCGTGTGCACGCGCGCGCGTGCGTGCGTTCGTGTGCGTGTGCGTGCGTGCGTGTGTGTGTGTGTGTGTGTGTGTGTGTGTGTGTGTGTGTGTGTGTGTGTGTGTGTGTGTGTGTGTGTGTGTGTGTGTGTGTGTGTGTGTGTGTGTGTGTGTGTGTGTGTGTGTGTGTGTGTGTGTGTGCGTGTGTGTGTGTGTGTGTGTGTGTGTGTGTGTGTGTGTGTGTGTGTGTGTGTGTGTGTGCGCTCGCGTGCGTGCGTGCGTGCGTGCGTGCGTGCAAGATTGACGCGTGCAGTTGCGTTCTCATTTGTTTTTGCCGTTCTTTTTACGAATATTTAGAAACGACATTTGTGTGGAGAATACGCTGGGGCTGAAAGCGTGGATCCATAGGTATTAGAACGCAGTGATGTATACCGCATATGCATTACTGCTACTCCAGGTGTCGTGTGATGACTATATATAAAAGCATCCCATATATACACACAAATAATACGTACAGTCACCAACACACATATATACGCACAAGAGTCATTCATAAAGTTTCGTTCAGGCGAGTATTCCTCAAAAAAATTGGGGGACCCTTAAGCTTCGCCTTTAAGAGTTTAACGCGACAGCGATATCCTGTCCCTAGTCCGTACTTCAATCCCTTAGTGCACACTATTTAATGCGTAGCATGCTTTAAACCACGAGCAATTATGCGCGGTAAATGTGGGAAATGTTTTCGAAGTTGCTATGCACCCACTACGTGGTCTTAAGGGAATACGCGCAGTAACGTGTGTGCCTTTTGTAATGGGTACAAGGCTTTGAACCGCAATGTCGTTATGATATTCACATCTTCTGACGCCCGATGGCTATGCACGCTTGTACCACGCAATATTACTGCGATATTACATGTTGTATTGTGACGCCTGTATACAGGACGCGCGTGTTTACAAAGCATGAAAGTTATTTTCACTGCAATTCCAAGCAGAGGAAGTTATTTTATATGTAATCACAAGCAGAAGCGTGGCTTCGTGGTAGAACACCTGATTTCCACGCAGACGACCCGGGTTCGATCCTCATTCGAACCCGGAAATTTTTATGATTTATTTTATTTGCATCTTTCTCGATTTTTCGGTCACGGACAAGATGATTATTCTTCGCTCACAACCAACGACGCCGCCGCCGACGCCGGAATTTCTGCGAAACGAGCTCTTTAACGCTATCGCGTTAAAACACCAACAGCACTTTTGTGTTACGCACTGCACAAACGCTGCTTGCCACGGGCCGAGTAGGTGCCGCA
>JALIZH010011272.1:0-23282 GCA_030522465.1 Rhipicephalus appendiculatus
GTGCCTTTATTAAGCCTGGAAACGTGGCAAAACAGTAACATCCGAGACACAGAACAAACTTATTGTGAGTCACCACCATGCCTTGGGTGATTCCACGAGAGATCGACACGGGTCCGAAAATTGATATTTTAGATTTGATTGGGTATTTTATGTTTTGTGCACATACCACCCAGTAGCCCGAAAATGAAGTTTGTTTTCGCATTAACTGCATAGTTTAGGAGGAAAAAAAAATATCGAAGTTATTCTGTACGGAGGGACCAATTTCGTCCCCTGTCGTTCTCGAAAGTTCACGACGATATAAAAAACACAAATATTAACTTTACACAGAAGAAGCTTTTTCTATACAATGTATGCGTAATGAAGAGTGAAGCAGCATTGTTTGAAGCCTGTGGACAAAACGAAACTGCTTTTGAAAAATGTCTGAACAGGCGACTTTTTTTAAAAGTTGCTATATTTGAGAATTTATTACTCCTAAGATAAAGCAAATGGAGTATCATAGCTTAGTGATCTATTACAACCTGATGTGTTCAATATTACCTGTTAATATCGTTGCTGTACCTCAAATACATATTTTTATATTTGGCCTCGAACTTTCAATTTTGGCGATAGTTAAGC
This sequence comes from Rhipicephalus appendiculatus, assembly GCA_030522465.1. Lineage (NCBI taxonomy): Eukaryota > Metazoa > Arthropoda > Arachnida > Ixodida > Ixodidae > Rhipicephalus > Rhipicephalus appendiculatus. The sequence goes on from JALIZH010011272.1 coordinate 616, forward strand.
CTATAGAAAAATTAATATTTAAAAAACCCCATCTTCGATTTTGCTTAAAATCCCACAAAGGGACCCTCGAAGACCATAGAAAAAGAATATAAAGAAACATGTTGCATTATTTTGTTTGCAGCGATAATGTTGCGGGTACAAGTCCCAGCTTTTCGAGGATGCACTTAGGCGATAAGAACATGAGAAATCGGGATAAAAAAGGGGGGGCCTAAGCGCCTGAGTCGCTTGAACGTGACCATATTTGCAGAGGAAAAGCTGTTTTGGCACTTTGAGGAATACCTATTTATAAAGGTGCACTTTTGGCGCGCATCGCTCAGCTTTAATGCCGGAAATCCAATACACGGTGATAGGGATGGTAAAATCGATGAACGATTAATCGATTAATCGATTAAAGGGGTACAATTAATCGATTAATCGTAATCTATTTCGGTCTTCCAATTAATCGAATTAATCGATTAAAACTCTTCGATTAATCGATTACGGCAACCGCCACCCCCACCCCCCAACACCGCCCCTCGTCCGGTGCGCATGAGTGCGAGTCGAGTGATGCCGAGACGCAAAAGTCAAGCGCACATATCTTTTTCACTACAGCGTCGGCTTGTTCGGCATGTGGCATGTGGCTCGGAGCCTAGTAGAACGAAACCCTACGCTAGTAGAACGAAACCCAAAGCCAGCGGCGGCCCTACCCCATAGAGGCAGAAATGAACTCGCCTTGGTCTCCGTCGCCCACGGCGCCCACCTTTAAACCCTCCTGAAAGCTTAAAGGCGAGCAGGAGGTAGAAAGGCACTTGCTGGCTTGTCTCCGCTCACAGCATACTACTGCATTCACCCCCCTCTAGCCCCCCTTTCTTCGATCGTGTGCTGGTTAACCGTCGGCAAAATGGCACGCATTGCTTGCTTGGTATATTGCGTTATTATTACATTTTGGTGAGTATACTGCTTTCTTTGTCATGTGGTAATGGCTAGCAATCGCAAAAGGAGCGCGGTGTGGACGTCGTTCACAGAAGATTCGAAAACGACGACTGCAATATGTGATAAAGGTGGTAAGCAGTACTCGAACTAGCAACGGAAACTCTTGAGATATCACCTGCTTCAAGCCAACTTTATTAATGTGCCAGAGGATCATCCTCCAAAGACAAATAGTAATGACTAAAATTACAATGTTGAGGACCCCGTTCCCGAAGGCCCGAATCTGCCTCTTCAGGGAAGTCATCAGTATCTCGCAACTTAGCCAAGAGCCTTTGAGTAACTTATCTTGAAAGTCAAGTCGCTCTTCAATTACGCAAGCGACTGTTATGTTTCAAAATGATGGACTGTTGGTAATTCATAATCGTTCAAGAAGCTGGGTCCTCTTCGCAGAACCTCTTCCTTTGTCCCTGTGTTGTCAGCGTTATGGCTTCCCTGAATGAAAACAGAGAGGCTGTGCGTCAATGCTCAAGAGTGAAGTTTGTTGTTTTCTGTATATTTCAGACGTGCGAGCGCATCGTTTAGTTGCTTATTTGGTTTGTGTTCGTTTTGGGCCCCACGCTGTTTCATGGCGTTTCATCAACACAGCTTTCCTTGCCTTTGAAAAACTAGCGATTTTCTTTGCCTGCTGGGTCTATGGCAACTTTTGGGGCATTTCATTTAACTCTCTTGTCCGCCATGGTAGATCAGTAGTTACGGCGCTCGGCTGCTGAACCGAAGGTAGCGGGTTCGATACCCGGCCACGGTGGTCGCATTTCGACGGACGCCCCTCCCCTGTACTGTGTGATGTCAGTGCACGTTAAAAAACACCAGATGGACAAAATTTCCGGAGCCCTACACTTCGGCGTCCCTCATAATCATATCGTGGTTTTGGGACGTAAAACCACACATATTATTATTTAACTTTCAGATTTCATTTAATTTTTCTTGTTTGACGGCACCACGCAATGGTTCAAAAAGTTGCACATTGTTATATGCGTTGTTTATTTCTTGACTGATTCCTATTGCCATAACATTTTATTCCTTAGGAAATAAAATATTATTGTTTGCCAATGAATGAAAGAGAGAAAACGTAATAGAAGGGAGAGAGAGTGGCCTGAGCTAGTACGCCCCGGCCTGCTATTCTGCGCCGAGGAAAAGGCAACAGGGCAATAAGAGTAATGAAGTATGACGGGGACATAAATAATTGACCCGTGTATATATATATAGGAGGTATTCACTGGGCTCTTCCCGCCAGGCGGTGCCAGCGAGTGCGCCGCCATAGCCGTGGTCCGTTAGTGATCCGGCATATGACAGCGTAATGTTTGATGGCGCGGCACCTCACTAACCCGTTTTATTAGAAAAATATCAACATAACACGCGCTGCCGGGAACTTTGGTTGCGGTCCGACGATGATGCTCGCGCGCGAGACCACGAATATGACGACTGTCGCGCTAGCGACCCCTTGCGGATGACGTCACGTGAAGACCTCCTATAGGGTGTTGCAAGAAATGTGTCCAAAATTCTTAAAAAGTCCGCCAAATGCGATATTTGCCCACTGTTTTCCCAAGTGCTTTTTCTGTAGCGGCTTGCATGTTACGATGGTGACAGACATCATTTGGGACAGTAATTAGAAAAAATAAATTAATTCGCTTTTAGTAAGTGGAGTTATGCGATTATCTCAATTGGAAGCATTCAAATTCATCATGCGAAAAACCCATCGCAGCTTTCAGATATAGAAAAGGCGGCCTCTATTAATTATTGTGGCGTAATGAAATTCAGGCAAATTCAACGGCGACACCGAAGCACCAATTAGCGCTACAGGCAGACGACTACAATGACGTTTCTGTTCAAGACAACGATTACAGAAGTGCAGTTCTTCCCGTTCGTTAAATTATTGCAAGCGCAGCCCACACACCCACACAACGAAATCGGTTGATTGTTGATATAACGATGCTCACTCCTTCTGGACGTCTCCGACGAATATGACGTTTACGCTCTTCCGCGTTTCGGTTACGGTTTCGCCGCTGAATTCGGGAGAATTTCATTACTTCGCAATTATTCCTAGAGGCCGCTTTTTTGAAATCTCAAAGCCGCCATGGGTGATCGCATAAAGGACTTCAATTCTCCCATTTGACGTAACCAGCTAACTCCACTAATTAAAAAGCTAATTCATTTATCTTTCTTAATTACAGTTCCAAATGATGTCTTGAACCATCTTAAGATGTCTGCCGCTACAGAAAAATCAATTGTGAAGACAACGAGCCAATACTGCATCTTCCTGATTTTTTAAAGATATTGTGCACACGTTTCTTGAAACACACTCTCTCTCTCTCTCTCTCTCTATATATATATATATATATATATATATATATATATATATATATATATATATATATATATTGACACAAGTGCTCCTTTTCTTTCTATTCTATTGTTACGACCCCTTTACAATGTAACTGCTGCCTTGCGAAAAGCGTGCCCGGATGATTGGGAACTATCTAGATCAGGGGTCTCAAACACGCGGCCCGCGGGCCGCATCCGGCCCGCCAGCCCCTCGCTTGCGGCCCGGGGCCCTCACATGACTGTCTTTGCTCCTCGTATTTTATTTTATTGTTCTTATTAAGAATGTTCCTGAGGTACATTGACTGGTTGAACTCACTTTTGCGTGAGGCATCCCATGTGTTCTTTGTTTTGAAACATAACCGTGAAACAAAAATTATATTTCACAATCGGCGTTCAGATTTGAGTCAGTTTCGAGATCGGTCTCGACGTGTTTTTGGAAAACTGGCACCGAACCTCCTTCAGAAATTACCTGTATATGAGATATGGGAAAATTTTCTTTCAAATAGCAGCGTTTTCAAGCAAATTGTACAAATCCCCCCCCCCCCCCCCCCACTCCGCTTCTACCTTCTTTACTGTCCTGGCCCTTGCGGGACTAAATTGCCTGACTGCGGCCCGCAGGCTGAGTTGAGTTTGAGACCACTGATCTAGATAATCTTAGCACCTTCCGGTGAGATTACGTGCACAATGCGAACATTTCATTTAGTTCTGGAACTTGCGCGGCCGCTAGCAATAACGCTGGAATCTTCGATGATACATGTATAAACACCGACGCGCGTGACCGCTAGTCAGTTTTTCGACGGCCGACGCTCTGTTCGCCGATATCAGTGTACAGCGTGCATTGCTTGCTGTAGCTTGAGTTTGTTTCCCGGCCACAAGTGCGGCCAAATAAAGTTTCATTTTGGACACGTCCACTGCTGCCTTCGTCAACGTCACGACCACATGACAATATATATGTTTCTGTGCCTTCGAGTAGGCAGGCTTCAAGGAAGTACGACCTGCCGCCGAATCGTTTATGGATGGTGACCACAGATCTTTCAATCCGTGACATCACCCAAAGACGACGGGCCTTCTGTTTCCAGTGGGCGAAAGTGATCTCTAGTGCGTCTAATAGAAAGACTTCGGTCTAGATAAAACACAAGTAATGCTTGTCAAACAATGAGAGAGATATCCTTTTTAAAGCACCCATAAAAAATGTCGATTAATCGATTAATCGATTAATACATCCCATCGAAATTGATTAATCGATTAAAGGCTGAATCGGTTAACGATTAACGATTAATCGATTAAAAATTTTAATTGACCATCCCTACGCGGCCGGTGCGGCAGTGCGAGTTCGCTACACCGCCGGCTTAGCGCAGCCTTCTTACCGCTTAGAAGTTGCAGCCGATGAAATACCAGTGACACTCCGAGAAGCAACCGTCGCCGGCGGTCGGGGCGAGCGCGTCGCCGACGCAGCTCTCACACAGGCCACCGGCCAGCTTGCTGCCGATGTCGTGCGAAGCCTACTTCGTACCGCTTCGAAGTTTTAGCCGGTGAATCTCCAGAAGCAACCACTGACGATCGCGACAGCTTACTTTTGTTACCATTGAAATTATCCGTCGCAGTTCTTCGTAACTCGGCACAATTTCAAGTGGTATTCATTCCAGCGGCCTTTATTTACTGTGAAACACATTCTTTGATTCGCCGGTGGCCGGTGCGAGCTCGTAGAGCTCGCCACGGCGGCCCGTGCAGCAGTGCGAGCTGGCTACGCCACCGGCTTGATACGGACGACTTAGCGCAGCCTTCTTACCGCTTAGAAGTTGCAGCCGATGAAATACCGGTGACACTCCGAGAAGCAACCGTCGCCGGCGGTCGGGGCGAGCTCGTCGCCGACGCAGCTCTCACACCGGCTGCCGGCCAGCTTGATGCCGATGTCGTGCGAAGCCTACTTCGTATAATGCTTCGAAGTTTTAGCCGGTGAAACTTCAGAAGCAACCGCTGACGATCGCGACAGCTTACTTTTGTTACCGTTGAAATTATCCTTCGCAGTTCTTGGTAACTCGGCACTTTGAAGCGAGGTATTCGCGGCGTGTCGGTGGCTTGTACTCGTGTACTTGCTTGCATGGGCACGGCCGTTCGGACAGACAGCTCGCGGTCGGACGCTGGCGCGAGTGAAACTTCTCTCTGTCCAGAGCAACGCCTCCTCTATTTACAATGCCAGTGCAAACGCTCGCTCCTCAATGGGAGCCGTCGGTCTGCCTTAGTTCAGGGAGTGCTCGTGATGCGACGCGACATGATGGGTAGCGCTGCTTGCGTCACACGTGCGTCCGAGCGCTTTATCGCGGAGATGCGATAAACGTGTTTCCCTCTTCAATATCATCCGTCTGTCACATTTGTTCCTTCGTGCTCCTTCTTAGTGGCTCGAAGCAATGCCACCGCCGCCGCACAGCGCTCTTAAAGTCAGCGCATGCAGCACCGTCGCAGTGACGCTTCCCCATTGGTTGCCCACACAGCGCCACGAACGGAAACGCGCTATCTCAAAACACCTTGTCTCTTACAGCGCCGGCGTGACCACCAACATAGTGAACACGAGGGATGCAAGACGCCGCCCCACGGATCTGTACACAACTGAAGAAAATTTACTTCTTCTGATTTCCGTTGTGAGGCACTAAATGATGGGTGCTCTCCCCCATGAACGTCAAGCACACGCGAAGGCTAGGCGATGGGCGAGAGTAGGAAAGGGTTGGAGGAGAGGGTGGTGAACAGCTGCAACGGGCACATCTGGCTGGCATTGATAAAATAGAGGAGGCGTTGTCCAGAGTGGCTCAGTGGTGCGAAAGACCGTGACACGTTCACACTAAGCACCAACCGGCCATTGTAAATCCTCGCTGCACTGATAATTTCGTTGTCTGTCGACAAATACTCACACGGTGACCCACACACGCACACACACGCACGTCATGACCAAAAATGGTTTTTAAACTCCCATAGGGAGTTTCTACCCACGTGACCTGAAACTCCGTGGGGAGTTTAAGAAGGTCATGTCGTTCATAAACTCTCTCATTAAGCAAGGGGCGTTTTAAGACGACATGTGCCGACTTAACTCCCATACCACGGAGTAAATGATTGGGGCATGGAAGTTTTGGGGGGCTCATATGCTGGAAAAGCTCCCATCTCGGCTAATTTTTGCTTACAGTGTATGGCCAGCCTCCTTAATCTCTGCTTCAGTCGTGTTCCTCGCAAGCGCTCGCGAGCTTTGACTCGCTGGTAGAACGTGCAATGCGCGGCGCCATGTTATCGATTTGGACTTTATACGGAACATGATGGCCATGGTGAAAACCTCTCGAGAGTGTCTATATAATTGCTCTCGCAATAAGAAAATATAGGAAACTGTGGAAGCGGGCTTGCCTCTCTTCTGGAGAGCTGCATCATCTCCGCTGTAAGGAGTTCGTCCGTCGGATGAATCAAATATTCCGGCACTTTTTCCATAGGCTGTCTTCTCACCTTCACTACCCTTTCTTACAGGCGATATCTCCTCGCCCCTTGCTTCTTTATAAATCACGCGTACAAGGTCAGCACTAAGCGTTGAGCCTATCTGGATTCCGCGCTCGTCGACTACGCCTTGTTATCTCTGCTTGCGCAGTCGGAGACACACAAAATGGAGTGAAGTTAGATAATTGCGCACGATAGTCATGGGAGAGACAATGATGAACAGGGTGGGCGACAGCATGAGAAAGCAGGGTGGGAGACCATTCGCAATGCGTGTTTATCGTATTTGGACCACGAGACAGTCTGTACCCTAATGATGTCACGATAATCAACGTTCTGGCGCCACAAGGTGCGCCAAAAAGATGAGATAAGCCAAGACAGAATAACGCGCTCGTTTTTTGGTATTTTCAGAGGCTGCTTTGGGGCGCCCTTTATAAAGAAAAGGCTTGCACACACTGACATGGAAGAATAGTCAAGAGGGCGCAATTCTACGCTTCTGCCAGGTAATTTTACGTGCGTTAAGGAGGCTCGATCCTTCCGCTAAAGGGCATTCATATAGTGCTTTTTTTTAAATTGGTTTCGAGCAGAGGCCAGGCTCTGTGGTAGAACACCTGCTTGCCACGCAGACGGCCTCAATTCGATTCTCACTCGGACCGAAGCTTTTTGTTATTTTATTTGCATCTTTATTGATTTTTCGATCAGGGACAAAATCAAGATTTTTTCGCTCGCAACCCCTGACGCCGATGCCGACACTGGCAAATTCTGAGACACGAGCTCTTTAACGCTATGGCGTTGATATCCAAGATATAAAGCGATTCCAACCCGGGGTCTTCGGTGTGGCAGCCCAGCATTCTACCACAGAGCCAAAATATGGGTCCGTGTACTCTGTACTTTCGTCAAATGCTAGTAATCTGAATCCAATTGATTATAAACATAAAGGTGTCACACACAGCCAAAAACAGGCCGTGGCAGAAGCGAGTAATAAGTCATACAAATGAAAGCAGAAAGGTTTATTTGTTTTTGTCATAATTGCGAGCTCTCCTGGAATCAACAGCTCTTTAATTAGCACACACCTTCCACTGCATAGCTAGGATTTCGACACAGAGTGTTTGGTTTATTGAGGTTGCGACTACCCATCACAACGGCCGGAGCTTCCACCGCAGCGGGCAGCAGTATCGCTTTCCTGGCGCGCCTCGGATGCTCCGTGATCACTGCGCCCCTCGCTGCCACCGCAACGACCGGACTCCGAACGGCCTTCGCCACCGCACGCCTCGGTGCCTGGATTAAGCGGAAAAAACAAGTGAATAATGAGAGTATGAATGGGTATTCGTTTTTGTATCATGGCAGCAGCGCATCTGTGCCTGCGATTTTGCTGCAGGAAGTGTTGCGAATTGTATAGACACTGTATAAGATACGAAGCTTAAATATCATTGCTCTGTTTAGAATTGCCCACAGTGGTATGGTGTACACTTTCAAATCAGCTTGGTAAGCAATTAGCTTTCAGTCATGAGTGGTGGCGTCATCAATGAATTTCTTGCCGGCATAACTTACCTATGTACATACATATTTCTTGGGAACTACGGTAGATAGGTAAGATTAATTCGTTTTTAAACGCGAAGCATTTCTTTGCGTACTGCAGGCACTTTTAGCGTTTCTATCTGCGTATCTATCTATCTATCTATCTATCTATCTATCTATCTATCTATCTATCTATCTATCTATCTATCTATCTATCTATCTATCTATCTATCTATCTATCTATCTATCTATCTATCTATCTATCTATCTAGCCGCCTACGTCTGGGTGATCTCGTGATTACTAGAGACCGGATTTTTAGGCACTAAAAATCGTGTTTTAGGCGCCAAAAAAAGGCAGGAAAAACACAGTTCTAGGCCCCCCAAAATCGTAAATATAGGCACAATAAATTTTTACAAAAACTCAAATTTTCGAATAAAGACGTGCGCGACCTGGTCTACGACAGGGAAGCAAACAAATGTTATATTTTTATGATTGTACAAAGGCGTTATTGATTTAACATAGCCATGCAATGGTCCCTTTTCGGGCACAGTTTTCAGAACACGGTCTCTCCTTTTATTGTCCAGAATGGTAAGTTAAGTGTCCACCATCGAATAAACACGCTCTTGTGTCTGCTTCTTTTCGGCATAGCTGGGAAGGGCAGCACAGGATTCAATAGCCAGACCGCTAAAAGGCCAGAAGGGTCTGTTAGCCTTGTATTGGCCGGGTCTAATAGCGCATAGTCAATTTCTCCTCTTTGTGTGACCACCAGGGCTGGGCAAAGATACTTTGAAATTGTATCGCGATACGATACAAGATACTCGGGCAAGAAGTATTGGAGATACAGATACAAGATACTTCCGGAATGAATGTATCCGATACGATACTTCCCAATTGTATCTTAAGATACTTCGATACATTTGTAAAATTGCTATTATAGATGTATATAATGACGCTGCAAATGCCTATGTACCGAAGTGTTTGCTTGAGAATGTCTTAACTGCGACCAACTTTGTTTATTTTAATGAAACATCTGTTTGAATCCCGAAAGCTATGTCTTTCTTGCTTAATGCATATTAGTTTCATTCCGAAACAAGTTATTGGCATTTGTTTACTTGACAGCTGTTTATAAGCTGCGGTATAGTAGTTTTTACTTGACACTTTTCTCATTTATGGGTGTCGCTGCTCTACTTGGCGACCAGCCAGCGGGTTGCCGTTTAAATTGCAAGAACTTCAATAAGAAGCCTCCGCAAGACGGCACAAATACCGGTGAAGTGTCTTACCTTGTCCGTAAGCGTATTACCGCTTTCGTAGTACTGCATCACCCGACAGCCGTATAGAGCAGCAATAACGCTGGTAGCGATATTTTTTGTGAATCAGCATGTGAAGGCGATAACTACCGAGTCGGCGATCATAGTTTACTGAGGACATAAAACTGCACTGACATTTCATATCCTACCTATCAACTTGCGTAAAGTGTTCGTTAGCAACATATTCACTAACGTGTAGTCTTTTACCATTTCGTCTCTGAGAGAACTTTTGCCGCCCAGAAGCTTCCCAGATGTACTATACGCGGGAAAAACGTCGCAGGATATCACAGCTATTCACACAATTGCAACTTCTAGCTTGCTTACCTGCTTTTTTTGTAACACACTCACAAAAAAAGAAAAAGACTTTACAGGGACCTTAAAAAAGGAAAGCGAATATACCTAAGTCAAATAGCAAGGCAGCTCCGCAATAAAAAATGACAGTGGATAGGTATACAGGGTGTTTCACATAAGTACAACCAAATATTAAAAAAAAGCAAGCGTTTAACCGCGACTGAATGAAACCAATGGCAAATGGTTTACCGTCATGTGTCGCTCGTTATGGTATTTTACATTGCGCTTTGTTGGTTGATTAACTATGGTCAAATATGCGACATTTTTAATGTTCACTTTTGAGCAGAACGCATTTAAAAACGACCAAAGCAATTATTTTTTTGGCGGCGTACATGCTGCGTGGTGAATGTTTTCTGGCTTTTAAAGCAAGCACGTGAAATATTAAATAACACCACGTGACTGCGATCATGCGCTATCATACTGCAGCGCTCTTAAACGTGCTTCGAGCGAAACAACCGGCGCGCGGACCGTCAGCCTGTCGCTTCTCAGGGACGATGGTGTTTCTTTGCCGTGTGTGGCGGTCAGAAATGTTGAAGCTCTGTGGAGCCGATGCCTAAGCCGCGGCCGCTCATTTCGTCCTGGTTCTTACCGGTTGTTTCGCTCGAAGCCCGTCTGAGAGCGCTGCAGCACAATAGAATAGGACAGCAGCAATGTGGTCATTTTTCTCCGGCTTTCTTTAAACGCCGGAAAATTCCCTACGTAGCACGTACTTTTCCACACAAAAAAATCAGATATGTCGTTTTAGAACGCTCTCTAAAACGTAACGAAACGCACATGGCCCTAAAGTGAATAGCAGAATTGTTAAATCATTCATATTAGTTAACAAATTAAGTAGAATATAAAAATACCCTAATGAGAGCATCATGGCGGTAAACTCCATCGTTGGTTTTATTAAGCTGAGGTTAGGCACTTTGTAAATATTTGGTTCCAGTACGTGACACCCTTTATAAACACGATACAGGCGACACCCCTAAAAGCTACGAATATAGAGCATGATTTATCATCAACTTAGGTGTTAATGTCAGACAATAGAAAACTCAGTGCCCACGGAAATACCACTAAAGGGCTCCTGGGGACGATTATGAGAAAACCAGAGTACTTGGTATTATGTTTCTCAAATACCTTTCCTAACGTAGGTGTTTTATCATAATTACCATTATTAAAACGTAAGCTCAATTTCGCTGTTTTATTATATAGTAAGCAGAACTTTTGTTTGTGTAAGCACTAGGCAGGCACGCTCAGATTATTTTATCTTTGCCCTCAACATCGCCTGAGCAGTAAACTCACATGGAATGTAGATATGTAAATAGTAGCAATGACGCCGACAATTAAAAATAATAAGAAATAAGAGAAGGACTACAAAAAAAAGGAACAGAGGAGGATGTTACAAAATATATGTTACTATTAACAAACGGGAATAAACTACACAAAGACTTAGATAACATGTGTGGGATGCAAATGGAAGACAGCAAAGAAAGCACTTGTGCTACAATCAAGTTATCATTAAAAAAAACCTTCTTGCGTAATTGAGGACGAAGAACAAAGATACAAAACGCCAAATATAATCTGTTACGTTAATGTTTGTTCTATTGTACATAGCATCGACACCGGTGGTGCGATGGTTGTTAGAATCTAAGGAGGAGGAAGAGGAAGGAAAGGCAGGAAGGTCAACCAGACGAGCGTCCGGTTTGCTATCCTACACTGGGGGAAGGGCTTAAGAGAGGAAAGGATAGAGAGATGGAGAGAAAGAAACAGAAAACAAAATCACATGAGCTTAAACTAGACTGCTGCTTTCAATAGAGTGGACGCGGGACTTCAGGCGTATCACGTTTCACTGTAGATCATCGGGACATGGTGCCTACTGATGGCTTGCAAGCACTGGACATAGAACACCCAGCACCTGTTGTACGGACTCAGCGTGAGGTGACTTCAGCCTGCCGACGAACACTCGAAGTGTGTCTAACAGTGATTGAAGAACTATCAAGGCTGATCGGTCTTCTGGCAACTTGTCAGTCGGAGATTGAGGTTTGACTCTTGCCGAGGTGCACTGTGAATCCGCAAGTCGCTGCGACTTCGGCAACGGAGGCCAAGCTGTGTCAGTTGTGTCCATGCCTTCCATAGTGTTCTGGTTTGCACCGGCTGTCGCTGATACGTGTGACTGCGGCTTCGGCGATGTAGGCCAAGTGGAATCCACAGGAACCATGCCTTTCACTGCATTCTGTTTCATGCCAGCCGTGTAGAGTCCGGGACAGTCCGGGTGCCAAAGGCGGTGGTGAAGCAGGGCATCGAATGGGCGCTGCGGATCTAATTTGCATATAAGTCAATCTCATAGTGTGCAAGTCAAGCTTACATCCACGAGATCTGTCAAATCTATGTGTGAAAGCAGCGAGACGCAAAGCAACCCCATTCTTGCATTCATGAGACTTTGCAACGAAACACTACGAAAGACAAACTTCGATAACAACACTATAGCCACATCTGAATTTGAGCGAAAGACGCCACACGCATGGGACTAGGAGCACAGTACCGTGGCTACAAACAAGGTTCATGGCACCACACAGCTAAAAGGAAAGAAAACATCCAGAAACAAAAGGTGGGCTGCACGTAAACGTTCGCGCATCTGTTTTTTGTGGAGATGGCTCAAGCGCCATCACGTGAGTCTGTTCCACCAACACAGACGCATGTAGACCTTATTTCCGATGCTCACTGGAGCACTCTAGTGGAAAAACAAAGGACTGTCACTGTCGTCACCTTTATTGAGGTGGCTTAGTGGCAGAAGTGTTAGCGTGAGAAGCAGAGTTCAGCCAACGTTTGTTGTTTCACAGGGTGCCGTTTCTAAATCAGTATCTTGTATCTTAAGATACACGATACATTATTGAATGTATCGGAAATACAGATACAGATACTCGTTTTGCGAGACGTATCGCGATACAGATACAAGATACCCAACGAGTATCTAAGATAGTATCTAAGATACATGTATCTTCGATACTGCCCAGCCCTGGTGACCACCATAAAGGGCCCCCTTACCAGGTTTGAGCGTTTCGAGCTAGAAGTGTAATGCATGCACTGCGCTAACGATCACGTCTGCCAAGATTTGCAACGCTACGCTCCCCGGAAGGAGGTGAAATGTCAGACTGAATGCCTCGTGCCCTTTATCTCACGGGCGCGCGCACCAATGTGGGGGAGGGGAAGTTCAACAAGGAATGGTCCTGTGTATGTCACAGTAGTACATGAAACTGCGAGAATTATTCGAGGCTACATGTGTAATTTGCGCAATCTGTTGCTTGTATAGAAGAATGAAAGTTAATAGAAATATTAAAACATACAAATGGAATGTGTGCGCACTTTTCTTTAGTTTTTTTCTTCGAATCGAGAGCGATGCGAGACTTAGCTGCCTATATTTCTTTTGTGTTCGTGTTCTCGCCGTTCCCGCGTCGTGCCGGCGCCAGCCCTGACAACGCTTAGCATCTTTTTGGTGCATCGTCCCTTACAGCAGTTCCAGCTGTGCGACGCGCTGTGTCGTGGTAAAGATATAGGATTCATGCCAGCCTCTCCAAACGCATAGACGGATCCATCCCACAGAAACAGGCAGTACACTATAGAGCGAATGCCGAAACGGTACAACACCGCTTGTGCGCACGACCTGGCTTGGGCATGTCATGTGCACATAGTGTCTTGCGTGCGCATGGCGTGTTGATGCGTCACCGTCGTGTGACCTTCCGGCTCCGAGTTTCTCTGATACCGAAGAGGGCAGGGAAGGAATTTGGCTTGTGAGTGGCAAAGGTTTCAAGCTCACCTACCGGCATCATGCTTTCGCGGCTCGTAATGAACCAATTAAAAAGTTCTTGTGGTACAAAGCTCTTCATTGGGCACGCGAACACTTCCAGTATCTGACTAAAATTTCTCATGTGACCTGGTGAAGCGCCCTTTAAGAGTAAATTACAAACGAAACAAAAGTCATGTGCACACCTGATTTTTTTTTACCTACTTTCTATTTTCCCCTGACGGCACTCCATGGATTCGCATTCGCTCTCCATATTCCTGCTGCTGCGCGCAGTCACCTCCTGTTTTCTGCCCCCCACCACGCCCAAGTCTTCAAGGAGGTGCTTCAATTCCATGGGAACACTGGACTTGAAAACCGGCGGTAAAAGCCGCCCGCCACGTCCTCGGCCATAGACGCCACTCTCCTCTTCTTCTGCTCTCCTCTTCCCGCCTTCCCGCCTGGGAGGTGCTCCCATTTAGGGTTGCAGAAATAGCGTCTTTTCCTCTCCGCTGCTCCAACCGCTCGCGCCATGTCAGTGCGGTGGGGTAAGGTGGCCGGCGCGTCCCATTTCACTGCTGCAACCGGTTGCTTCCCGGATGTTTGTTGAACTAGGGAACTAGGTTGTTGCCCCCCCCCATAATGTTCCGAAACGTCAATTTTGCCCGGTAACATCAATTACGGTCTCAAACTGTACTCGAAAGCAAAATTTGAGGCTAAATAGCGTTCATATAGGCACCAATTTTGAAAATAGGCATTTATGGGCACTTATGAACATTTAGGCACAAACCCCAAAAATAGGCATTTATAGGCACTATAAAAACACTATAAAAGTCCTCCTTTACCCCTAATTCATGCTCATATATCAAAGTGGCGCGATAGGAACGCAAGGAAAAAAATAGGCATTTGCCTATAATCCGGTCTCTAGTGATTACCCCTTTAACTTGGGGTAGACCAAAATTAGTGTGTGAGAATAACATGGTTTGACGAATATGACTCGCTGGTCGTGACATGAATAATGACAATCCCGTCGCTTACGTCGTCAAACTCTTTCGGGCAAACACTGTGGCACATACCACGGGGCGGGTATGTGCCACATGTATGCGGGTATGTGTCACAGGTGATTGCCAGTTTAGACTACCCAGGAACGGCGAGACAAACATTGGTACTTTTAACACCAGAGCCTTAAAAAGCTGACGTCATCAGCAGCGTTGACCGGACGAATGCAAATAATAAATGTCAGGGTTCCAACAGGAATCGAACCCAAGCATTCTGCGTGGCAATCAAGCATTCTACCACAGAGCCACGCCAGGTCGCGGAACTGCTTTTCGAATAGACCCTAATGTTCGTGAAACGTCAATTGTCGTTGCAGTGCTGGCTATCCAATTTTATAAACATTACATATGTACTCCGATGATACAGCCGTCACGCCGGGTTAACATCAACTATAGTAAAGCGCCATCCACTGAAGTTGATATATGTTGCAGTGTCCAGGGCTACCATCCTCGCGAGCACAAGCGCTACATATCAGTTTACCGCTTCTGATGTTGCTACTGCCCATGTTGCTGTTGGCATCGTTACGCAACTGTAAACAACTTGTTATGCAAAACATATGCGACTGTGGAACATATGTCTGTGCGTACAACATTTGTACATATCTTTAGCGTAATTTCGTAACGTTTCGCTCAATAAAACATTACAACACAGTCCCCTTCCCTCCGCATGCTTCGCATAAGATCGATTCCCAAGGTACATGGAATCTGCCGAATTTTTTTCTTCCTTCAGAGGTGGTTATTTGAGACCCACAGCGCATTACAAAACTCTCGGGTATTGCATGCCATAACGGCCACATGATTAGGAGGCACAGAGCAGGCTATCGGATTGTATTTAAACACCTGGAATTGCTTAACGAGCGGAAATTCGGAGTAGGCCAATGTTAATTTATTTCTCCCGAATCTAAACGCGGCCGTCATGCCCGCTATTCGGACTTGCATCCTCGAGTTTAGTCGCACGGCGCCTTACCCGCTATGCTAGCATCATGACCTGATCGTAAGGTGGAGAAAGCCGCAACGAATGCACGTATTGGTCACTGGTAGCGTTGTATTCCTGTGTGCAAGATAATATACCGACGCGAAGCATTTCGGTAGTACACCGTGGTGCTATTTAAGCAGATACATATTCTTTTAGGTAGCGCTTCTTGCAGAACAAGATAATTCAAGCCACTATTTAATGGACTCATGGGTGTATGATCGATGATGTGAACTCGTTAGTACTGCGCGGAGCACCAAAACTATACCAATACTTATAGTGAGGACCCTCCAACCTAGGGTGACCCCGAGCTTACGAGCTCGGGAACACTGTTTCGGGACATATTAAACGTTTATTTCATCATCATCATCATCATCATCATCATCATTAATTTATGCTCACTGTATTTGAAGCAGTTGCATTTTTTTCGTACTGGTCCTGAAACTCGATGAGCGTCCCCTTATATACTGGCTTCGTTGCTTTAAAGTGTAATAAATGAAATGAAATTCTGCAATTTTGAATTTTGGCAATTTAAATATATCTGAATATTTTAAGACGGTATCGGAAAATGCAAATATGTGAGTGAATATTCTGAGAAAGCGGACCTTTGAGGCGCTTGATATCGTAATGCGAATTAGCATGCTCATATAGACAGCACTGCAGAAAGTTCATGGCGAAATTCCGAAGCTGGAAGCTCTAGAAATTTGTATTAAAATTGAAGGTTGATTCCTTATCGCGTCATGTAAATCTAGTGCCATGTAGCTCTATAAGTGCATCCGTCTTGAATTATGGGTACCGTACATTCTAGTGGCAATTTTAATGTAAGGCGAAACGTCATCAGGAAAAGGTTTTCCTCATTTCGGCGGCCGTATATTTTTCTTATTTAATGCTACCGTTTGTACACAGATCAAAGCAAGAAAGCATGACGTGACGCAGTGTAGTAGTCACACCCACCTGCGACTAAGATGGCGCAGACCACGAGGGCAATCAGAATAGATTTTGCGTTCATTCTGGACGTTGTCGGGGTTCCTGTAGGAAAAAGCATATACCCGTCAAGCTGTAGGAAACAACAGATTCTTACGCGTCATCTGTTGTCCTTGACTCTTTAGCCTGCGAGTTAGAAATGGCAGGAATGTTTTCATTGCAGTAACTACTTTATTTATTTATTTTTCACTAAGACGAAAAGAATAGGAAAGAGTTTTTAATTTATGAAACGTTGCAAATAAATTTTGGCTAATGTATTGTGCTCTCGGATTGAAATTTGGTAGTTTATGGTTCAATACTGCACGCACATTCGTTTCCACCCTCCTTAGATCGTGTGTCATTGGCTTAATTTCGGCTCGAATACCTATACATCAAAGCCAACATTAACTTAAGGGGCTCAGTTCGCAGTGACGCGACGCTGTTATCTCGGCTATTTGCGCAAACCATTCGCAATCCTAAAAGTGTAGGTGTGCCGTTTCACTACGTGAGCCCAGTGCATGAAAACCTGGGTGACCTCAAGCACACATCAAACGTTCTCGAGAGAAACTGTTGCACTTACTGTTTGTTGTCTTCAGGTCACGAAGAGAAAGTTGTGGTGTGACCGTGAATGGGAGCGCACTTTATACAATTTTGCTGACCTAAAAAACAACAAAATGAGTCTTTCTCTCCCATGACGTCACCATGGAGTTCCACCTATGAGGTTGTCGGGATAGCGCCACAAAGCAATATAACTGAAAATAGCTGCAATATCTGAGCCGTTATTAATTGCTTCCTGCTGGTCCGTGTCAGACGAATAGAGGTGTTTCTAGAATGATGTACTATTGCAGTGTGCATACCTCTGTGCGCAACTATGACAGATTTAGAGTGTTAAGCTGGAGGTCACAGGATGTATTTCTCATTCTAAACAGGATGACGAGCGTGTGGAATCATCCGATGAAGATCATAAATTTACTCGACCTTTCCTGTCTCCAGTTTTCCAGATGTTCGCCATTACGCGATGTTGTGGCCATGCATTTCTGTTCACTACAATCACCCTACATTTGAAAGTACGGCATGATAGCATGAAATTATTAAAATATACTACTGATAGTCTCAGTTAATTCGCTTATATGGTAAACGAGAATGCAATCTTGAAGTAAGCCTGTCAACGAAATTTTTACATTCCAGGCAGCCTTTCAAAGGCACTGGATATTTCCCTCCTGAGTCGCGTTCGTGTATAAACTATAATGTATAAGAATATGTGCCGTGTGATTTCACATACAGTGCCAGACGTCATAGATTTATGGTGGAATTCGGTTGAGCTAATATAAAGGTGTGCATGAATAGCAAAGGATATTGATATGTAAGCGGTATTTAGGTATATTTCTCGTCCTCTCCTTTTTTGCAATAAAAATCATCATTACGTCGCAAGGTGACAAATGATCATCTTGCTTCCACCTCTCCTTAACCTATTATACGTCGACTGCTGGGCGGTGGCCTTTAAAATGATCTCCAATTCTTATAGTGGGCGAGGTGATACCATTTTATGCGCACGAACTTCTTAATTTCATCACCAGTCCGGACTCGCTTCCGTCCAGGGTAGCTTTCCCCCCACTTTTTGTATCTATTCCGTTGCTTTATATAAGAGGTGCTTGCCTGGCATACGAATGAAGTCCACACTCAGGTCAATCTTGTTTGCGTAATATCAACTAGAATGTTAGCCACTCACGTTTTTTTTTTCAATCAATACTGCTGTCTTTGTTCTCTTAATGACATGAAACGAAAGATATCAACATATTTTGTTCCCATGGCACGCTGACTTGTTATTACCAATTTCTCGATTTTTTTTGTTATCCACCAAGTTACAGCGACATGTCCATGTGCTGCAATGATCATTCACTTTTTTTTTTTGCTTTAGGTGCGTAGGACATGCAATCGTCTGTCAGCAAGCGGAAGTTTCTGCTTGTGCGTTCCACCCTATTCTTTGGTGAATTTCTTTTTCACGAGTATGTCCCCATGGCAGTACTTTACCTATATATGCGTAATTTTGCACACGTTGCGGAGGCCGTCCAACAGCTTCTAGCTCTAGCACTAACGCAAGCCAGTGGAATATTATATGCGCCTTCAGGTTACACATTGGTAGATCTAATTTAAAACTTTCTGTATTTGATTCCTCCATGACTTTTTTCCTCACGAGCATTGTGAAAAAGGGAAGTGTCCTCTGGAAATGGTGCGTTGCTGAGATATTTCTTGTCAGTCTTTATTACTCTCGCCAAACTTTTCCTTTCAGTACGTTTCATTCGCATGTATATGACAACACTGGACAAGTCGTGTCTGCTTGCCCGACTTTTTATCGATCACTATTCTCTCGTTTTTTTTTTCCTTGAGAAGAAAGGTAGCTGTGGAAATCTTGTAGATGTCAACCAGGGTAATATACGCTTTCAACACGGCTGGTATCCCGTTTAGTCGAATGTCTTTCCGTGGTATATAAAAGCTATTTAGAGTGGGTTAACGCTTCACCACATAGTACGTCCGTCGCAGTGGTATAGTGGTTAAGGTGCTTGGCTGCTGACCCGAAGGTCGTGGGTTCAATCCCGGCCGCGGCGGTCGCATTTCGATGGAGGCGAAATGGTAGAGGCCCGTGTACTGTGCGATGTCAGTGCACGTTAAAGAACACCAGATGGTCAAAATTTCCGGAGCCCTCCACTACGGCGTCTCTCATAATCATATCGTGGTTTTGGGACGTTGAACCCCAGATAATATTATTATTATTATTATTATTATTATTATTATTATTATTATTATTATTATTATTCACATAGTATCCAAGATGCGTCCAATAGAAGGAGTCGACTGTGGGCGCTTGCGTTCGGCAGCTTTAGGTTTTCCCTAACTGGATTAAACTAAAAAAAATGACCACGTATCTGCGTCCTCCACTACCAATATCTTCGAAAGAGGGTAGCCTTCTGCCGGCCGTACTATTATGGTTTGCCTTGCCTCAAACAGACCCTCCTCTATGTTGAATCAGCCGCATCTGGCTGGCATTAATATAATAGAGGAGGCGCTGCGTGAGATATGGACGCCATCTGGTAGCGGTGTCGCGAAACATGACATTGTACAGAATCCAGGGCCAATAGCCAACAGCAGCACCATATCGTCGGCAGAGGGCTTTTTCGTGCACAGCGTCGCATTTTCCGCATAGCGTCGTATTTTCAGCGCAGCCTAAGAAGCACTATGTTCTTCATAATTACGTATCTATGTATAGTCTAGTAAAAAAAACAGCAGCTAATACTTACATATTGATGTTGCGCCTCAGATATGCGTAATATTTGCTTTTTTATCGACAACGTTGACGCGTATGAACGCAGACACCAGTTCAAGATGGCTGAGTGTTCAGCAAGTCCTTAAACTTTGGCCGTGGGTGGCTGAATCGAGTGAGAGTCAGACAGATAGAAAGACAGACACGCATGCAGACCAATATGTCTGCGTTGAAGCATCACAAGAAAGTATCGTCCTTAAAATTCACGCGTCTCAACGTGAATGATGACGAGTATATGAAGCAAGGTACTAAGATCCATATTGTCTACGTTGAAGTCGCCGACTTCTATTAACGTTTTGGGCTTGTAGGTGTTTTATATTGTCCTGTCACAATTAGGATTGATATTAGTGCTTTGTTAAACCTTTTCTTGTACGTCACATATATTACCCGAGCGTTGCCCGATATAATGTAAATTGAGTGACATAAAGTGACATAAAGAGGCGATGACAAAGCTCGGTCCTGAGGTCCGAATGTCTACGTGGAAGTCGTCGACTAGCATAAAGGGTTTGTGTTTCTAGGTGTTTAATATTGTTCCGTCACAATTATTATTGTTGTTCGTGTATTGTAAACCCTTTTTTGATTCACATACACTCATATGTTTCGACTATACCAATGGTTTTCTAACCACCATGACAGCAGACAGTGAGCGTCGACGACAAAGCTGGATCCTAAGGTCCACAATGTGTGCGTTGAGGTCTCCGAATAGTATTAAGGGTTTGTGCTTCTAGGTATTTTATATTGTTCTGTCACAATTATGATTCATATTTGTCTATTGTTAAACCTTTTTCTGTGTCTCACATCCACGAATCTCCCCGTGACGGACACATACGTCGACGGAGAAACCTCGACCCTTAAAGCCGTGTTCAGACTACGTGCACTAGGTACGGATCCTCGGTAAGGATCGTAAGTGTAAGCGCAAGCAACGTAATGAGCTCGTTCAGACGTTGTTGGATTTAACGTAAATTACGTAAAGTTTAGGGCGTAAATGTTGGCGGGTCCGCGACTTTTACGACAACTACTGATGCGACCGTTACGTACAACCAATGGGGAAAGCAGTTTCGGTTTTCGATTTCCTTTCGCGGGACTTCCGGCCTTCCCAGATTCCGCGTCTCTATGCGCGTCTTGAAAGCCATGCAGAAGCGTGTGTGTGCAGTTGGTTTGCCAGACTAGAGGGCAGACACGACGTGCGTTAACGAGAGCGCTCGTTGCGTCTCCCATTTAGCTCAACCAGCCGAGGCCAAACACGCGAACCTTGCTACGCTGCAACAATTGTAGCGAGGATGCAACGCATATTGTGTGGCGATTGGCGCGTCGTATAAAACGTATCGTACCGGAAAAATCAATGTGAACATACGTGGTCGCTAGCTACGCAAACCTACGATGCAGCTGTTACGCCATACGACATTTATCGAAGATGCGACTGCAGTCTGAACGCGGCTTAAGGTGCTTCGCCCCTAAAAGTGTGTAGAATGTTTATTGCAAAGGCGTGGTCATTGCACTTACGCATCATCTCTTCCTGTCCCCATCATCATCATCTTTATCACTCCTTTCCTCCCTTTCCCTTTTCCCCTCCGCTGAGTAGCAGGCCAGAGCGCACAAGCTCAGGCCGACCTCTCGGCCTTGTAATAAATTCGCGCTCTCTCTCTCTCTTTCATTATTGGTTAGTTCACCACTATAAAGTATGGCAGACGGAAATGTAGTCACATATTTCAGGCCTAAATAAAGTAGAAATGGTAAGCTATTTTGCGGAAGGACTTGAATTCACGCACTAGCTGACGTGGTGATGATAGTGTAAGGAGTGGGGTCCGGCGGGTCTCGTTACGGTAGCTGGCTCCCACCGTCGTCCACATAGCCGATGGTTTCCAGTGAGGAGGACGCGTTCGTACAAGAAGGAACGTAGGTTTATTTACATGATGGAAGGATGAGAGACTGAGTTCAACTCCAGGAATGAACTGATTTGTACAAAATGTCTTGCGCTTTTATGGCCCCTGGTCTGCCAACTCTGGGGTCCTCAGGAGGCGGTGACAGCAACTCCTGCGAATCAGCTGTCTGGTCGTCTCAGCGTTCCCGCCCACAGGCAAGGCAGAAATTGGGCCGCACGTTGATGAAGAGCATGGCCAAGGTGTCCAATGGGGTGCGCAAGCGCACCACACAATAAACTTGTGTCCGGCCCACGCCTCGCAGACTCGATTCTGTAACGCAAGGCGAGGGGGTGAAGTCCGAAGGAGCGTGGGGGGAAAGGAGGATGACCCCGGAGGAGAAGATGGCCGCTAACCGTGACACCCGCAGGTATCAAGGCGGCGTCGCCCACGCTGCACCCCGTTCCAGGAAGGGGTGCTGGAACCATGAGAACGCCAACAGCGTCGTCGTCCCACGCTCTGCCACCAGTCTCTCAGAAAAGGTGTGTCCGTGATCCCTCTGTCTGGTTCCTCATAACCCGACCACAGCGAGCTGCCTAGCCCACCCGACAAGTGTGCACATGTGCTGGACAATGCGGGGCTCCGTGCCTCCGCGGATAAGCGCCGATACTGGGGTAGAAAGCAGCCCGGCAGGCAGGTTCACGCACAATGGCGTCTGGTTCGAAGAACCCCAGGGCCAAACGTAACAATAGCTGGACTTTCATAGCGCCACCAGAGCTTAATCCAGCTGTTTTTACGA
>JALIZH010011273.1:0-73849 GCA_030522465.1 Rhipicephalus appendiculatus
TTTAGTTTGGCTATCAATGATGTATGAGCACGTGGCGCTTGGTCATGGGTTAAATAGTATGTGTTCTTTCCGATAAAGTTAGTTGTGAGAAGGCGCTGTTGGTGTGTTGTACTTTTCTTGTGTCCTCGTTTCTTGCGCTGCTAGTTCAAAGATGCATAGATGCAGTGGTCATCCCCACTACTGCGGCAATGTACAATTTATACTTCCTAATGAACACATGAATACCAAGATTTGGAGTTCCTAAGGTGATCGTCACGGATCAGGCACGGGGATTCGTCAACAAGAAGACAACAGCGGTGCATAGACGCTTGGGAATCACTCATATTACAACGTCCCCGTACTGGACACAGGCGAACGGCTTGGTAGAACGAATTGTGGTAATGCTGAAGAACATACTTCGCAAGCTAATCGATCCACACCGTCATTGGGACAGGAAACTTCCAGAGGCTGCCTTCGCCATAAGCGTCTCGTGGCAGAAATCACCTCGATACTCACCGTTCCAACTGATGCACGGGTACGTTCCCCGTGTTCCGGGCCAAATTCTTCTGAATGATGTGGAAGAGGACCTAAACGAAGTGTCTAGGATTGCACAGCTGGCCAAAAAGCGAGAACAAGCCAAAGAAAACCTCGAGCAAAGTCAGAGAGCGGCTAAAAGTCGATATGACGCGAAGCGCAAGGAACCAAACTTCCAGCTAGTAGACACGGTGTATTGTACACTGGGATCTCGATCATCTACACTTGATCCTTCCTGCGAAGGACCATTCGAAGTGATGGAACTGCTAGGCGGTAACACAGTAAAAATTGCACGCATCCAAAACCGCCGTCACCGAAAGAAGGAGAGAGTGGTTAACGTTGAACAGCTACGCATACACTTGGTGCAAAACGCCAGCTTTCCAGAGCATGGAGAGTCTTTCATCGGTCAGCAACTACGACTACCTTCAGAGGATGGAGCACAAAACCAGGAAATTGAGCCCCAACAGGAAACCCGAGGCGTAAACAACAGATGCGACAATTTGAACGACGGCAACAGCCACGCAATCCTGAATGACGAAGGTGAAATACTTTACGGAACGCGCCAGGTACCACTTAGAGCCCGCCGACTTCCACACCACCTCTAGGACTACGAGATCTGAGGACAGATCAAAGTTACGATGGGGCGTGTAAGCACTCGCGCACGGCAAGGCAGCCGCATCGCGGGCGAGATCATCAAGATGGACGATCAGTAGACGTAGGCTGAAAAATAAACAATTTTTAAATGCGAAGCATTTCTTTGCGTACTGCAAGCAATTTTGCGTTTCTATCTACGTATCTATCTATCTAGCCGCCTACGTCTGGGTGCTCTCGTGATGACCTCCTTAACTTGGGGTAGACCAAAATTTGTATAGGAGGGTAAGAGGTATGGACGAATATGTCTCGCTGGTGATGACATGAATAACGTGAAAATCCCGTCGCGTACTTCGTGAAACTCCTTTCTCCAGACACGTGTGGCTCATACCCGTATACCACGGGCAGCGGAATGCGGGTATGCGCCACGGGACTTTGACAATTTCTATCTACCCAGGAACGGCGAGAACAGGTATTGCTAACTCAAATGCGACAGCGTTAAGAAAAACGGACATTGACGGCATTGACGCCAGGAATACAAAGAATAGAAATCAGAGTGCCAGCAGGAATCGAACCCAAGCATTCTGCGTGGCAATCAAGCATTCTACCACAGAGCCACATCAGGTCTCAAAACTGCTTTGGAAGAACACCCTATGCAGACGTAATGTTAGTGAAACGTATGTTGTAGTTGCAGTACTGTCTATCTAATTTTATAAACATTACAGACATACTCCTATGACGAAGAAGTCATGTCGGGTTAACATCAGTTGTATACTTAAGCGCCATCCACTGTAGTTGGTTTACACAGCACTATCCAGGGATACCATCCCTGCAAGCACAAGCTCTACATATCAGCTTACGGCTTCTCGTGTTGGCAATACCCATGTTTCTGTCGGCATCGTTACACAACTGTAAACAACTCGTTGTATGAAACATATGCGACTGTTCAACATGTCTGTGCATGCAACATTTGTAAATATCTTTAGCGTGATTTAATGACGTTTCGCTGAATAAAACAATTACAACCTAGTCACCTTACCTCCGGATGCTTCGCATAACGTCGATTCTCATGGTACTTGGGATCTGTCTAATTTTTTTGATCTAGCGTAATCCATCTTTCGAAATCAAGATATTCCACCAGTAAGATACGCACTTACTGCTCACACCGTCATAGACGAGCGCACGCATCGTAACGAGCGGGGCTGCGGGGCTTCGACATCTCAACAACAAATCGGAATTCCGTCATATTAGAGGCATGTCTAAAGACAGCACAGACATCTCCGTCAAGCCTCCTGCTGGCCCAATCAGACGACCGGAGGAGATCAGGGTCCTGGGCCTACACATTCCCCATAAGCGCCGGATTGACACATCACTCACCAAACTGAGAAAGATAGGAGACCAGGTGGGTCGCATGATCCGCGGGGTCTCCATGAAGAGGGGGGGGGGTCTTCGGTGCAAAGATGCGTTATAGCTAGCGCACGCTTTTGTAACCAGCAGGGTCATGTATTCTGTCCCTTACGTCTACCTCCACACACATGAGGAAGAAAATATCGACGCGATTATTAGGAAGACGCTAAAGCGGGCTCTTGATCTTCTGATTTCGACATCCAACAGCCGTCTCAAGGCCTTGGGTGCGATTAATTGCTCTCAAGAGCTCAGTGAAGCCAATCTTCTCAACCAGTACACACGGTGGGTCCAAACGAACTTTGGCCAAAGTCTGCTTCTGCGACTACATATCAAACATGACTTCCAACAGCAGGAGAGGCCAAAACTGTGAACTGTGAAGTTGCCAGAACTGTGGCTCACTGCCCTCCTGGTTCGGCCACTACCCACTAAGATGGACATAGATTAACAGACCGCACGCTCAGGCGCTGGAACTACAACATGGACAGAAGCCAGGTGTCCACTACGTAGACGTTGTTGGCCCAAACCTTGAGGGGTGAGACACGCCACCGCTGCTATTCGCGAAGGAACAAATGTGGATGGGTCCACCTTTAAAGCGCATGCTGCAACGCGCGCTGAGGAGGTCGCCATTGCCCTTCTGGCCTCTCCCAGTAATTCCAGAGGCACCATTACGGATTTTCGCCGAGCGTGTCGTATTTGCGTAGCAGCATGTCCCCCTTTAGTTGACACAATACTGCGCAACTCCATAAGGGACACGGACCCTCATCTGAAACGTATTATATTGACACCGGGCCAACAGGGATTACGGAGAAATGAGGCTGCAGATGCAGCTGCCCGACAGCTCATTTCCGGGTTACCTCTGTCAATTCCGATGGACACGAACGCCGACGGTTACTCTATCCTCTGGTATAAAGAAATTCTGAATTATTATAAAGAAAGTCATCACCGCTACCGTCCCCTCGCACGGGGGATGAAGAAAACAGACGAGCGCATTCTGTTGCGACTCCAGAATAATTATCCCTTTACGGCCTGACCCGCAAAACCGTGTGGGTCACTAAAGACGCTCACGAAACGGCACCTGTTTCAGTTTCGGTTTCATAGCTCTGTGCCGCTGAAGTCAATGTTTACAGGAATATATCTTTTCAGTAGTTCAATAATTTCGACACCAGGGGGCGAGTAATCTGCCACGAAAAAATGCCGTCTGAGCACGTGCGCCGACAACAGCTACCTCGGACTTGTCAATCAACGCTCCTTCTTGTTATACATTTTTTTCGGGAGTGTATGCAAACGAAAGGAGTATTAAGACTTCGAAAAACATGCTTCGCTAAAAAATTTACCCGTTCTAACTACACACGCTGTGTACTCACGCGTGAAAAAGCCACCAGCACGTTTGTGCGGGCTGGGCTTTAGTCCTCGTCAAGTGCACGGCAGAGCGGCGCAGGTTGGCTCGTTCGCGCGCGGTTGCGCCTGCGCATTCTGTTTTTTTATTGCGAATAGCTTTCTTGGCATCATATTGGCACTTCTTTGGTTGGTGTTTCCTGATGTTTTCTTATATCTGAAGTTAGCGACGCGAAGTGATGTGCGTGAATTGTGATCACGATTTACGCAGAAAAGATCAATTTTGTGAAGGTGCTGTGACAACATGCATTTTATTTCAAAGAATTAGATTTTACATTGCCTACCACATGGAGTTTCAGTATGACCAGTGAAATTCTAAGGATAATGAATAACCTTGAGGGTTAAAATTCCTCAAATTATCTAACTAGGGAACAAGCTTCTGTGGGCGCTGAATTTTCTTTTTTAAATGCGAATGCATTTCATAGTCGGGCTATGTCAGGCATCCGGCGTTGTCCGGCGTTGTCCGGCGTTGTCCAGCGTTGTCCGCGGAGGAGGAGGAGGAGGATAGGTTGAGGAGGTAAGCGCCGGCCGGTGTTAGATGTGAAGCATCTTATGGCGAAGCTTAATCCGGTGGTGGTGGTGGGCGGCGTGACCACCCTTACTGCGCATGCGCAAACCCTTTAAAAAATAAAAATAAAAAAAACCTCCTCTCTCCCTCTCTCTCCTCTAGGCATCCCTCCCCGCGGCAACCACGCCCTCACTGCGCATGCGCCTCCCCTCCTCTCTCCCCTGCTACGCTCCCCCTCTCTCATCTAGGCATCACTGCCCGCGGCGTCCTACTCCCATTGCGCATGCGCGTCC
This sequence comes from Rhipicephalus appendiculatus, assembly GCA_030522465.1. Taxonomy (NCBI): domain Eukaryota; kingdom Metazoa; phylum Arthropoda; class Arachnida; order Ixodida; family Ixodidae; genus Rhipicephalus; species Rhipicephalus appendiculatus. The sequence goes on from JALIZH010011273.1 coordinate 4,708, forward strand.
CACCTCTCTCTCCTCTCCTACGCTCCCCCCCTCTCTTCTCTAGGCATCTCTGCCCGCAGCGTCCACACTCCCACTGCGCATGCGCGTCCCCCCTCTCTTTCCTCTCCTACGCCACCCCCCCTCTCTCGCCTCGCGACGCCGACACAGGTAGCGTCTGCTAGCGAGTTTCTTGGTTGAAAAAACCGACTGCTCGTGCTGCACAACCGTTCACTGTCCACCCCGTATATATGGCAATGGATCTTGACCTCCAAGGTGGTGCCGGTGGGAGATTTCTCCTGTGCGTTGTTGAACAATAAAAATGCGCAGCGTGCGCGTTAACTAAAAGCTGACTGCGAGTCTCTGTGTCCAGTCGGAGTCTTCTGTCTCTCATAGCACATTAGCAGCGATTGGCATGTTCCAGTAGGAAACACCGCTCCATCGCTGCGTGCTTTACGCATCCCCCAGTTTTAAATGCGAATGCATTTCAAGTGCGTGAGGGCGCTCGCATCGCGGGAGCTCGGCGGAGCTATATATGAAAAAAAAAGAAAAAAAAAAGAAAAAAAGGGAAAAAGAACAAAAAAAAAGAAAAAAGAAAAAAAAAGAAGAAAAAAAAACAGAACAAAAGCAAAAAAAAAAACAGGCGCTTCGCCGTGCTCCCGACCGGGCTGCAGAAATTAGGCGCCTTTTCCTTCTTCGAACCACAACCACCATATATAAATAAAGTGAAGCGCGCACGAAATGCATTCGCATTCCCTCACGATTCCCTTCGGGGAGGTGGGGGGCATTTTTTTTTTTCACATGCCGAGATTTTCAAACCACAGAATGAAGAAGACATAGAAGAGATATTGAGCCTCCTGATGTCTTGCGCCAGAATTGGGTAGGGACCAAGCTGACAAATTGGTAGGGATTCATATTCGCGGTTCAAGCCAACTTATTGATGAAATCTGGAGTATGGAAGGCGAGTTTTTGAGCAGTCGCCTCCATAGCAACTGGGTCAGGTGACCACTCACCCTATCCTGCCAGTTTCAGTGAAATTGATGTGTTTTGGAAGAAGACACAGTCGGCTGCAAAGCCTCAGCTGCTTGGAAGTGGTGAGACAGCCGACGTTCTTGTTGTCAAGACTCCTTTGCCGACTTTCTCACACTAACTTAATGCAACGATCTTTGAAGTTACTGCTGACAAAACAGCAGTGTGCCCTAGCTGTAGACATTGAACAACTTTGCAAGTAACTGCGCGAAAGATCAAGCAGCTTTAGGTATGGACCTGACCATGGGCTGCATCCGATCTCTGAGGAAATTTGCTTGTCACCAGGCGCCCAGGAATTGAAAGCGGGAAGAAAAATGTGTCACAAGATCAATCCTTAGACAACTTTATTGGAGTGTAAAAGGCGGCCGGCATAGCCAAGCGGTTTGACTCTGCTATACGTAGCACTGGCGATCAGTATACAGCTTGACATCTGCACATCACTGCAGGCTGTTAAGTGTAGCTTCTAGTTCAAAGATGCGTTGTACGAAGTGCAAGTTATACCTGTGCCTCACAAGTGACACACAATACTCTAAAATGTTGCATTCGCAGCGCTGACCAAGGATTTTTTTGCTTTGTCTTAGCCATTATGAGTGTATTCCTCGCTGCAGTGAATCACATGAATAAAAGTCCAGCCCACACATATGTGCGGGTCTGTTTTCTGGGGCAAAAACTCCAATTCTTACTGTTTGACCTTTGAAAACTTAATTACAATAGAGCAAACATCACTAATTTTTGAGCAAGTTAGAAATTTTTCTACTATATTTTTCTCGGGCAGGAAAGGGTTATGCTGTGTCCTGCAGTAAAAAATTTAAAGGTTAGTGTACATTCCAAAGTGTTTACGGTGAGTGACTACGCCAGGTCTTCTTTCTTGTACGCTCTCAGTGGTATAGCACACAAACGGAATGTGTGCGTGTTTTCTTTTTTTTTAATTTTTTACCGCGAATCGCAGCGAAACGCGAGACTAATCTTCCTCCGTTCGCATGCGTTCGCATTTTCTGGCGCTTTGTGCATCGCGTAAACGCTATCCGCGTTCCAGCGCTTAAATTGACGGACCCTTTGTAAATTCCAAACTGTGTTCCGCTAACGCCTGTGTCGATTGAGACGGCATCGGTCAAAATGATTCCAAACGCTGGGCACAGCGACGCTACGCAAGCAAAGTGCGAGCCCTGTAGAAACCGACACGACCGGCGTCCGTTTGCGCACCCCGGCGGCCACCTGGCTCCGTGCCAGGGCTCGGACGGGTGGACGGACTCGGATGGATGGGCGGACACGGATGGACGGACCCGGATGGATGGACGGACGGACGGACGGACGGATGTGAGCATGAGACATTAAGGCTTTCGCCTTAATAAAACATTTTGACCCGACGGTCGCAGGGTCGAAACTCCCCATAGTGCCAGAACTGTGGGGAGGTGGTGGACATCTACCGCATGGTGTGGGCCTGTGGTAGATGTGGTAGATGTGGCTGGGCAGTAAGGGCCCACAGCCCTTACTGCCCACCCAAACCCTACGCGAGAGGTCTAGGAGGCGACCCTGCTCGGCTGCTGAACCAATGGGACCCCAGAATAGAGACTCCACTTACTCTGTAGGGACCTCTAACGAGGTGCTACACCTCTCTTCTTTTGTTGATGCTTTTCACAACCACTAACTGTCAAGCGCGCCCTTCGTGCCATCTCGCTGGTAATGCAGGGAAAACGCTGAAATTCTCCCGAGATCGCCGTACCGCCAGCGGGTAAATGGTGTGTATTAATAGCTTGGTGTCAGCCTACACATGAAGACAACTAAGTTAGTACATTAAGGCTAGCTTTACTTGAACCCGTGCGGGTAGGCATGTTGTGGTTTCTTTTATTCCATTAGTTTGTCCTTGCAATGAAAACATGTCGCACATGACCGTATAGTCCAGTTTTTTCTCCCGAAAAGTCCAAAATAGACCACGATTTCTAAAATTGTTCAGCCATGTCGACAAAACCACAATGTTGAATTGATATAGAACTGTGCATATTTAATCACAGATATCAGAAAACTAACGTAATTTTCTTGAATTATGCTTAGGAACGTGTCGGCATTACAACAGAACTACATTTCACCAATACTTCTATTTCATCTAATTAGTAGAGCTAGGTTTACAATATTTCCTTACCAGCCAGTGCCATCTGCAACCCGAAAAGTTCTTCAGCTTTACTTCCTCGCTTCATGGCTTATGCATAACTACTACATCAAAAATTATTCCCAGTACCGTGGCTGCAAAGTCAGCTTAAATTTGGCAATTACATGCTTAAAATGAAAAATGTGGTATAAATAGTGGCTGGTGGCTTGGTATTTAGATGCTAGGACTTGGTATGCGATGAGGTTGAATACAAATTGACCAGGCATGTACATAGCCTGTAAAGCAGGCAGCACTTATGTTCATAGTTAAAGAATGCGTGAAAACAAAACCGCAACACACATAGAAATAGAAATAAAGGGAACAGGACGACGCAGTACAACCACTGAAGTTTAACACCTGTTTGGCTTTTTAACACGAAAGTGTTTTATGCCGGGGTCCACCAAGATTTCAGTGACGTATTTCCGTCACGGAAATGACGTCGAAAAAAATATGCATGATCAGAAGACAAAGAAAAAAAAGTTCCGTCAATGGGAGTCGAACCTATGACCTCTTGGTCCGCTACGAGAGATGCCGAGCACGCTATCCACTGCGCCACGGTCACATACTCTGTAGGCTTAAAAAAAGCCTTTTATATCTACCACTATCCTGTCACAGTGATCTTGCTAAAGTGAAGTAATGCATTATAACCATGAAATGCACGATTAATTCTTTCAAAGCGTCGTTTCTACGCATTCGTCCCATTTGGCGTGTTTCGAATAGGAAAAGTACAATTTTGTCGACGCATTAACACACTGCCAGGTGGCGACCTTACCCCTAGCGTCTTCCTCGCTCATAGCATCCGTCCATACCAAAAATAGCTCTACGACGCGCGAGTGCTTGGCGTGGCTGTAACTCCGCGTTCCTATCTCGCCTCTCGAAAAATTGCAGCCGGCCAACGGGGAAGACACGGCGCGCGTTGCGTTTCGCTCTGGTCTGGCAGCGTTGTTCAATATAACTCTAACATGCCGCGAGTAGGTGACCTTAGCCCAAGTTCGGCGTCCAATCAGTGGCTCTGTTCTGGCTGTCACACCGCTTTCTCTAATTCCGCTTTAACCGTACAGCTACCCCAAGCATCTATGACCACAAGGGCCTGTTTAGTCATTGATCATGGACATTAGTCGTCCGGATACAGATGTACCACCAAGCGTCAACGTGGATGCATCCACGTTAAACGGTGCCCTAACTGTCAAACACAAATAGACGTTGTACAAGCTATCTTATATCAATGTACAGTAAATATTCCACTACTTCTGTAAGGACACGTTTCACTTTCGATCCCGGCCGCGGCGGTCGCATTTCGATGAAGGCGAAATGGTTGAGGCCCGTGTACTGTGCGATGTCAGTGCACGTTAAAAAACACCAGAAGGTCAAAATTTCCGGAGCCCTCCACTACGGCGTCTCTCATAATCATATCGTGCTTTTGGGACGTAAAACACCAGATATTATTAGTATTATTACGTTTCACTTTCGTGTTATACCGGTTCCTATGACGGAGGGATCAACCATGTTTTTAGTCACGTTCGTACACATTCTTCTACTGCGTGATTTTTCAATCTTGTAATATTTTTTTTACTATATGTGCATGTCTTTCTGTGGTTTGTATTAAACTTCAGTTGCGAGTAGCGTGTCATCTTCTATCTTTCACTCACATTTTTTCTGTGCTGTCGCTTTTTCCCACTATCTTTAACTCAGAATACACATCAACTCGCCCAATTTTCCTTTTTGGGATTAAGTTTGCGGAATAAAGCCGGTTTCACTCAGCGTCTTTTTAAACAATGCGAAATTTTCAAATGCACACGCTATTGAAAAGGTTGCACGCAGTATCATGCATAACACTTTGCAGCAATAGTATTTGGGATTAATAGTATTTGGCCAGTATTTGCCCAAATGCTGTAAGATGTACGAAATATTAGAGATAGTGTACAGTGAGGCACAGCGGAGTGTTCCCACAATACACTGCCTTGTCCAGTACTCCCGGATTGAAGCAGCACGATCTAGGGCTAACCAATGCGCATACTTTAGTTTCCACCGCCTTCAATTCGAGTCATACCGGCGTACTTTCAACTTGAATGCATAGATCAATCAGAGTCAATATTATCCTTAGACACCAGATCGTCATACTAAAAAAATTTGATGTCGCATTTCAACCATGAGTACTGTAAATAAACAAGTGGGTGAGGAATTCTTACTGCTTTGCCAGAAATGTCTCCCTAAAAATAATACAAAAAATAAGTACATTAAGCTGTCTCTTTCCACAAAAATGACTGTATTGCCAAAGGCTCACACTTGGCTATACTGATTGCAGACTTTTTTACAAAACCCAAAAAATAAAAAATTGAGATGCATCTAAGTAGTTACTTTTGAACTGTTCACTTAATATACAGATGGCGAAAAATAACGAAGGTAAAGAAATGCGAAACAGCATCACAACTGTACTCTTGTCCTTTTTTTTCCACCACTCGGGCACTTTTCGTTGTCAGTGAAGAGAGCATTGTAGTGTAAACAGCCGCGATTTTTAGTGAGAAATATTCACCGTGTAATTCCTCCTACCAGCATAACCGTTTTCATCACTCCTATGAATCCCGAAAGTCGAGCTTTACTGATTATTTTATTCTGCAGTTCCGCTACATTAAATTCAGCAAGATAAAAAGTTCAGAATACTCGCTATCTTTGTTTTCATTTATAACACCAATTCTACGCAAGGTTTCAATCTGAACCTACAGCATCTTTAGCAGGGTGTGTCCACATTAGATCGAACACGAGGTCCCTGTCACGATTCCCGATTTTGATGAAATTTACTGTAGGCCTTCGCCTTACAGCCACTACAATGGTGTGGAAGTTAGTTTTGTGAACTAAAATTATGTTCGCCTGAAAAAATATATACAATTTTTGTCGGTATGAAACGCTTTTCAGCCAATTTCGCAATGTCTGAACTTTGAGTGCATCTAAGTAAAAAGCAGTCCAGGCGGTCCTCGTGGTCATTCCATAATCTAATGAAATTTACTGTATCAGAAGGTTTGAAGCCCAGAGCTACCATTTCGAAGTTAGTTTCTCGAAATTAATTTTGGTCGCTTGAAAAAGATATATGTACTAGACTTGGCAGCAAAAAACAATTTCCCACCAATTCAGCAATTTCAGAATGTCGATTACACCTAACTAAAAACACTGTGCACGTCTGAGACTCAATATCTATTCCCATCAAAAAACAAGTGAAAGGAAGTCTTATGTGCATATCCTATCCATTTGCTATCAAAGAAATTTCGAGGGAACAAATCGCGAGCATTCGAAACGGTAAAAAAACACCAGTATTTTCGGAATTCATTCTGGTATTCAAGTTCAGCACACTATAAAATGACTTGGTTATATTGAGTTTGTTATCGGCACTTTGTTTTTTAAAAAACTTTGGATTATGCATGCAATTTTATAACTGGAAATTGCGCTGAAACGAGCACGTATTTACAAAAAACACATCGCGATGACGTTACCAGCGACGTTACTCGAGGTTACTCGTAGCCACGAGTTGAACACGACGTTGCTTTCGGCGATGAGTAACGCTGGGTTGAGGTTTTATGGCGTTTCTAATTACGATAGAACACAAGTTGCTTGATTCTGTGCAAGTTTATAACCCTTACCAATTAGCTAGGCTGAAGCACGAACTAGCAGCTGCACAACAGTGCTGTTTTGATAGGTTTTCATTATTCCAAAGGTTCCTAATTTAGTAATATAGTAAGATAATATGATTAGGCGTTTAACCTTCTTTTCATCACATCAACGCTCCATGTATGCTTTGGAAGACTTCTGAAAGAGAAAACATGCGGGGAAGTGGAGAAACAGTTTTTGTTAAAATGATAAATTTTTGTCTTTTATTAACGTAAAGCTTTCTTCAACTAGGTTAAAGTTCATCGTAGTTGTACAAAAGCGCCTCATGTTTAAATATGGTTTGAGTGGACAACAAAGCGCATGGTAGAGAAAGGTGTTACTAATGGCATTATTCATGACAAAGCTCAAGATGTGCAAGCTTTGTCACAATAGATTTTCCTTGTACAGCAATAACTTTATATGGAGGGACAGATAATGTAGTAACCCTCGCGCAAGACGTTGAGGACTTTTTGATGCACTGTATGGTGTGAAAGAGCACAAGCTACGTACGGTGTGATCTTAAAATCTTGAAGCATATTATCCTCAGGCCAACCTGGATTCCAAGGTACGCCAACGGCTCCAGTTGTTGCTGTTTATCCTCCAGCTGTTTCACCAGCTCCTACGGTCATAGTCAGCCAGCCTGGTAAGTCTCACTTGGTGAACTTCACTGCACAAGTCCAACTTGCATTTTGAATACAAATTGGCCATGTCAGCAAAATTTAGGTAGTTTGCAACAAGAGCTTGATTTGGGCGAGTTGGTTCATTGTAGTTATATCGTAGTTACAGGGCGACAACGGTAAAAAGAAACAAGATGAAGAGGAAAGAGCGCTGACTTTCAACTGAATTTATTGAAGGTGCTCCGGCCGCTTTTACACAGGGTGCAAGATCAGTGTGGATACGCCACAACACGTGTGTGACTATGCAAAACACTCAGAAATGAATACTCTCTCGGAAAGGTGAAGTGATGGTGTACTGATGCACCGATCCGTGGCCATCTTGATGAAAAATTCTTCTATATTCTCTCTTTCATTCTTTGTTCTCGCGCACCGACCTTGCACCTTGTATAAAAGCGGCCGGAGCACCTTCAATAAATTCAGCTGAAAGTCAGCGCTCTTTCCTGTCCATGTTGTTTCTTCCTACCGTTGTCGCGCTGTAACTACGTTATAACTAAGTAGTTTGCCTCGACGCTATATAACGAACAAAGCCATTTAAATAAAATGGTAACATATTGTTCTTTTTCATAATATCACTATGTGAAACTTGTTCAGCGCGCCTGTGCAATGCACCCGGTGTAGTTATCCGTTTTCATTTGCGTCAGCGAATGGACCGAATTGTTTCTCGCAATATTGCGTTCCTTCATGCATGACGGGGCTCGTAGGAAACAATACAAACACTCTCGACCGGAGATAAGCTTCCAATTAAGGTGGCACTTTCAGAAGAACGCTCGTTTTGTACTGCAAGAGCGATCATGGAGACACTACCATCGAACAACATCTCTAGGAGTCATGTGTAATTGTGAAGCAATAATAGTGTCCAAACGCAATAGGAACACCTTATTTGGTATACGGGGGGTGGAGTGCATTTTTTTTTCATTGCACTATTGCGCCTTGTATGAATATCTGAGTACTGAAGAATTACTGCACAGAAGGTACATTTCGCACAAAAAATATTTTCAGACCACTAATGTTTCTAAACATTACGAGAAAAAATCACGAATTTCAGAACATTGTCATTTTTGTCCACATTGAGGCGCAATTTGCGACCTCGGGTGCTTCAATTAGAAATCAACTTTATACCTCAATCGAAAGCAAATGAACCGTTCTTTTTATATGGCAAGTTTTATCATAACAATTTTTGTTTTAAGGAAAAAAAATAATTTTTAAAATTTCCCCATTGACGACAATGGGGAACTTCAACCAGGAAGCTGTACGTCTGACCAAATGGGAAGATAGCCGTCAATGGGCAACTTCAAAAATTATTTTCTTCCTTAAAACAAAAATTGTAATGATGAAACTTGCCACACCACAAGAACTGTTCATTTGCCTTCGATTAAGGTATAAAGCTGATTTTTAATGGGAGCACCATGCAGTTCAAATTGCGTCACAATGTGGACAAAAATGACGATTTCTGAAATTTGTGATTGTTTTCCCGTAATAATAGAAAACTTTAGGGGTCTGAAAATATTTTTTGTGCAAAATGTACCTTTTGTAGACTAAGTTTTTATGACTCGGGTGTTCATACAAGGCGCAATATTGAAATGAAAAAAAAATGCATAGAACATTTTTGGCAAAATCATGGCAGAAAAATTGCGCTAATTCTATTCAGCTTCAAAAACCTTACACAAACTCTTTTTGTTAATAAGTAGCCCAAATTTGGTGTAAAAATAGCAAACGATACTCTTAGAATACATTTTGTCACAAATGACACCCACGACATTCTGGGAAATTCGGAAGGCACCCACGTGACCAAAAATTTTTTTCTCTCCATAATATTCTAGCAATTCACTCTTTTCAATGCAGCAAATCAGCATGATTTTTTCCGAATACATTTGAGATGGTGGCCAAAATGGCTGGGACGTTTGGCGTGGAATGACCCGACACTGATCAAATTCTTGTGTGTACTTCGACGTCTTATCTACGTGCTGTAACACGCTATGAGATATCCTAAGTTCTACTCCAGATATATGATAGCGCACATGTCATTTAATCTTATCACAATGAGGATATCATTGGCAAATCATCCATATAAAAAAGGCAGGCCTGATGTTTCATCATCGCTATTGAAAAGTCTAAAGTGGCTCGAGTTGCTTACAGCTTGGATACTTTATCAATAATTCCTCTCGCTAAAGCTCAGAAAAAATCAATGCGTTCTCAACTTTACTTAGTGTCCATAGTAAATAAATGAAGACCTCCGTCAGGTGCCTCAATTACAACTGCACAACATATTTTCAGGGAAAGGACCACAGCCCGGGTTCCCACCATATAATTCATGTAGGTAAATATATACATACTTTTTTCTATTTCGGGGAGCATATTTGCAGTTATTCAGTATACCTGCCAATGCAGCGTCATCTACGCGCTGAGAATCACCGAATGTGCCAGCCCAGTGTTCAAGCTTTGTGAAAAGATGTGAAAATTAACACTACACAAATTCTAGGAGAAGCTCGAAAACGCCGCTGCTAAGCTAACTATATGGGCGCACTATATTGCAGGTATGCTTATACACAGACCACAGCAGAAACAACGTTTCGGAGCCCATGGTGAACTTTCCGAACCCCTAATTCTTATTTGTTGATTGTTTCGGCGGAACTATCAACAGATAAATAAAGAACGACGTCGATAGCGGCGATGTTATTGAGCGCGAAAATTAAGAACACCACAAAAAAACGACTTGAATTTTGTAGGGTCAGGTGCTCACACTTCTCCCGAAGTGAAAGCTCGGAGCGCCTGCGTAGCGTAAGTCAGTGCCACATGGTTGCATCTTTCGTACAGTGCACGGTTCACGTCCCGCCTAGATGGTGACCACGATCCTTTGGGATCTGGCGGCATCCTCAGCCCTTGGGCGGCCATGAGTTGGTCCTCAGGGCCCGTGATGAGCAACACGGCCTCCCACTACCTCCCATTCTGAATTTTTCGCAAAATCTACCTTTGGCTGAAAATTGTTCTGGATTAAAGCCATTATACGTCACCGGGGTTAGATACATATTGTTTTGGAGGAGGCACCATGCCACTGCCACCGCCTGCTCCTTTTCAAGGGAGTGATGCGTAGGGCAAAGTGGGCCCTTCCCAGTCTGCAGCAAAGCCGCTTGATCTAGAAAGTAGCAGAACTCTCCTCCGCGCACGTGTTTTCTTCCTCAATTCTCGTCAGATTTCTCCCCTCCCCTGGACGGCGTGGAGCGCGCGGCACGCTGAATTCTCCACCGGCTCGCTTCAGTCGCATCAGAAATTTAGAATCGTTGCGCGTACTTGTTTCATCGGCACCTTGAAGTATTAAATGAGAATCCGTCCCCTAAGAAACAGTCATGATGAAAGTAGGCTTCCGATAGAACATAGCGACAAACATATTTTACAGCGAAAGCTGTTATGAGATCACAACAAGGGCCGATTCTGGCGCCGTACCTGTCTGTCGCCACCGCCGCCGGTGTCCGTGACCACTATCGCGCGAAATAAGAAAACAAAAAACTAAATAAAGAAATACCGATGACAGAATGGGAATTGATCCCGAGCCCTGGGCATGGCAGCCCAGTACTCTACCACTGAGCCATGCCGGTGCTTGAAACACCGTTGCAAACAGACCATATGCAGGCTTCATGTCGGGTGAGGAATCGCCTACCTGATAGGTCACACGGGATATGCTGCACAAATTACGGCTGCTTTTAACAGCTTCTGTTAAAACTGTTTTCAACGGTTGGTGGCACTAGCAGCATAATCTTCCGGTTGCATGAAGGAATTTGTGTGGCACGGTTAAAATACCACTGCGGCTTGCACCAAACTGATCGGCTCCAAACGACAACAGATTATAAGTTGTAAATTTAAAACCTAGTTTACCAGTGGCGTTTTAAAAAACATTGTACAGAGCGAGGCAAAACGGTGGCATAACAGAAAAAAGTAACAGTTTAGCAATAAGGCCATTATAGAAGCATACTTTTATATAAGTTGGTCATAGATACAAGTAATTTATATTCAGTGCTCCTTGTTCTCTTTTAAGAAAAGGTCTTTCAATGTCACTTTTGTCCACATTAAGTCGAGGAGTACCATGGTTGAAACAAGCACTAAGAAAACTAAACGAGTTGGAAAATCAGAATAGTATAATGTGCACAAACCAAATAAAAATGAAAACAAGAGCGGAGTTATAGATTATAAGGAACAGGCACAGAGAAAAATATCGACACCGAAAGCAAAAATGACAACGTGAGATTAGAAAGGAGCCAATGCTTCAAAATGACCAAAGCTGCCACGATGCTTCTATTTAGACGTGAAAATGTGAACGGGAACGGACGTGAGCGGGAGGCGGCTATAAATTCAGCTATTCTAATATGATGAAATTAGTACGTTATTTACAAATCAAGAAGAACAAAATCAAAACCAGTATTTACATATAAGATCGCTAGCGTGCTAAAATAGCTCTTTGAGCGGAGACCAAAAAATATAGGGTGAAAGCGTAGATTGCCGAGGAATCTCAGCAGTTCAATAATTCAAATAATTCACGAAATCTATTTGCCATCTTCCTTTCCTTACATTTCTCGTAATGAATGCAGCCGACTTGCTTCGCTGTTTGTTGTTATTGATCGGAAAGCTGGCAGAGTTTGTCATGCCTGCGCTGTGGTTCACGAACTTTTTTTTCAGCGTTATGGATAAACAACGCTTGTAAATATTATGGCCTCATCTGTATGCCCTTGGAATCTTGCTCCCGGAAGCTGAGGCTGCCATTAACGGGCTGCGGTGACCATACAGTCTGCTGCAACATAAGTAAGACACGCATATTTCATTGAGATATTTTTTGCTATAACGCATTCAACGATCAACAGATCAACCACTAAAGCAAGCTTTGAAACATTTCTGTCGTGCTAAAAAGCTCCATTTCGGCTATCATAGTAAAGTCATGTAACAATTACATGACCTCATGATTTGTGCTCCCTTAGTTGACTTCATCTGCTGAGCGAGACGCGACCGGGTCATTTCTCCGAGTATTACAGTCACAGAGCGTTCGTTCACTGCAGGAAAATAAATTCGGTTCTTTATTTGCAATAGGGGAATGGCTGGAGGAAGCATCAGTAGTTCATTCAATGACTTCTATAGTCAAAATCTCCGTGGTAGCTTACGGAGCAGGCACTGAAGCATCATAAAAAACAAAAAAAAAATAGAAGATGTGACAGCAAAGAAATTTGCGCGAAAAGTAAGAGACTTAGAAAAGTTACTACTGCCTAAATAAAATATCAATTCTGACAATCAAGATATTCACTGTTTCCATTAGTATCACGCGATTATTCATCAATGCTATCCTAATGTGAACATCCACCAAACAAGAAAGCATAATGGCAAGCGTATGAACTGGCATCATAAATAAAATCCGTGTAAGTCGCAGAGTCCATCACATTAATTGTAGTTAGATGCTAATATTTGAACTTCTTTTACATTTTCCTTCCGTCTTTGTGCGTAAGAATTTAGCAATAATATATCTTACTGTGCTGTATTAACTTTTGATCATTCAAGGGTACACGAATACGGGATGTAAGAGTTGCATGCTTATTCTTCGAATTATTATCCTTCAGGTGATGCCAAACACGTCGTCAACTGTGACTTTTTCTAGAAAAAAGTGACCCACATGTCTCTCTATCTCCGCCATCCTTCACTCTACACCAGAAAAATTTCGAATAACGCTGTATAACTCTTTTGGAAATGTGTCTGCCGAAAATTGTAGCAGTTATCCGGAAATTAAATATGTTTACACCATCAGGCAGATTGCTATGTGGCTCACTGGTCGAACTTTTCTGAGTAAGAGTTCCCGAATAAAAGCAGAACTTCCACATATGAAAAAGAAAATATTGATGCCACATAGACATTTCTGCTCTTGTTTTTGTTTTTTTTTTTTCTTGTTTTTTTGTATTTTTTTTCGATATCGTCCGCCACGGCGTTGTAGTGGTTATGGTGCGCAGCTGCTGACGCAAAGCTTGCGGATTCAGTCCCGGGCGCGGCGGTCGTATTTCGATGGAGGTGAAATGCTAGAAGCTAGTGTACTTGCAATGTCAGTGCACCTTAATGGACAACAGATGTTCGAAATTTCCGGAGGCCTCTATTACCGCGTCCCTTATAATTGTATCGAGGTTCTGGGACGTAAAATCACAGATATTATTTTGTTTTATTGATGTCTTTGTTGTCCATCAGAATTCTACCCGAGGCACAAAGTAAAATGAAGCACGCGAAAATGATGTATTCGAACATACAAACGATAGCATTGCACATAAGACGTTTTCGAAACCGCAAGCTATGTATAAATGACACTGAGGAGTCGAAAACAAATACACTTATCGTGCTTCTAGTTGTGTTATTTCAAAAATTGACGCGTAGCGTGTCCCTAAACGTTCTGTCTGCAACTACTGCAGCTAAACTGACAACAATTCCAGACAAATTTAGCTGGTCATAAAAACTAAAAAAAAAAAGAAATCTATGCCCGCAGGGTTTCTCGTGTATTCGAATAAGACGGCTCGAAGGCAAAATCCACCTTCTTTTGCATCTCCTTTGATCTATTGATCCTACCCGCCGACCTCCAAAAGCTTTCTGCACCGAACGTGGTCTTGCACTGCTCGAGGATCGGAGGCATTGCAAGGTTTCATAGATCACCCGGTTTGGCACTGTGTTCGTGACGGGCCGACTTTTGACCAAGGGACGATGTTGTGTGATGACGTTGTGGCGGCCTCACGGTCGCACAGCAGCAGCCAGACAGCTTTTCCCATCTTTCTCAGTGAAATCTGACCGCGTTGTGTGCGAGAAAGGGAAGTGGTGCGAGGGTGCGCGACCGAGCCGTCGAGGCTGTACAATCGCAGAAATAAAACCTGTTGTTATATCTCCTTCAGGGACGCACTACTCGCTTCTGTGTGTTGATTTCCAGCCGCGCTCGCGTCCCGCACAATAACGTCATCGTGTGACGTCACGGTACGCGATGTCATAATGTCGTAATGACGCCATGACAACGTCCCAACTTCTGGTCATCAGTAGCGTCAAGATGAAATCACAAGGTGACGTCATCCCGTGATGATGATATCGCACGACTTGAGCTCACGCCTACGCCGACGGTCGCTTTGCACGTTTGGTGAGGCATCAAGGCTCTCGCCTAGAGGGGTACGTGAACAGGGCAGTGCTCAGAACAGCCGCAGCACCAATGTACAGAAAGTGAAGCCCAAACATGGTCAAGCCGCTCGTGGCGCTACGATCGGTAGTCTGCAATCTGTCATCGTTTTAAGAGCAGCGCGCGGCTCCACCAAAGTGGAGCAGAAGTAGAATGCCCGCTTCGCACTCGAAAGGCCCGGGTTCGAATCGCTGCTGCAGATGCCGTCTTATTACTTTTTAGTGTAACTTGTTATAGTTGTATTGTTTTTCTTTGTTTCTTAAAACTAGCTTCAGTTGTTCCTTATTACTACAAAAGGTAACTTGAAACGTTCAGTAAAACATAAAAATTTGGCAGTGAGCGTGATTATTTGCAGTGCCGCCACAAGGCATTTAACAAAAACATAAGGTGTGGCGTCTGAAATTTCTCGTATACGTAAAGATCTTGGAGCCTCTGCACCCCTGGTGGAGCCGAGCGCAACTCTTAAAACGGCGACACATTGCAAACTACCGATCCCAGCCCCAAGTCCCTTGACGCTGTTTGGGCTTCACATTTCGAAGCTCGTTCCGGGAACTCTCCTATTCTAGTGCATTCTAGTCTCACCCTTATAGTAAGAACTCGTCACTGGTCACATATCCGCAATCAATGCGGTGAAGGGTAATCAACGCCAAACCTCCCAGAGGTTGCGCTCGAACTTTTCTGATTATCTTCTAAAATGTTCTGAAAAACCACGCTTGTTCACTAGTAACTCAAAGTATTTTCGCAAGACAATTCTTTACTCTCCCTTACAGCGATGTGAATGTGGCTGTAGTAAACAAAACCTAGGTTGCCAAAACCCACCCTCAGAATACCATACTACGCATTAATTATCGGCTGGTTGCTAATGATGCAATGGTCCTTTCTTGTTACCTCCCATTGGAGTAGGCTATTTTGGCTCATGATATGCTTCCCAGTGAAGCAACATTGCAATTCTGTGCCCATTCTGCGGTAAATTTTTTTATTGCGAGAGCAATTATATGGACAGTCTCGGCGGATTTTCGCGTCGCCGTCATGTCCCGCGTATGTATATGTATGTGCATATATAAAAAAAGCACAACAAAAAATAAATCCGAAGAAAAAATTTCTGAAGCGCCCCACCGGGGATTCGAACCAGCGACCTTTGGCTCCACAGTGCGCCGCCTTACAAAACACTACCACGTGCCATGCTTGCACAGGTATATTAGCGGCAAGCTATTTATATACAGCATTTACCGCTGGCGGTATGTGGATCTCGAAGGATCTTGAGCGCGTATTCTATCCCGCCATGGTCCTACATTTTCTTTCGGTGTGAAAAGTGCCCTTGACACGCGCACGAAAAAGTGGCCCCTTTATGTACCCTCTGGTGGTTTGGAAAGAAATGAAAAAAAACGCCTGGAACACCTTGGGTCAGACGCCGCCACGTGGCAGGAGACGCAGAGGGGTCACTACACGCTCCGCAGTTTAAAAGAAAAAGAATCAGCTAAGAGCGTCGGGTTCTGGATTGTCGAACCTTGCAGCGCATTACTCAAACACAAAGACGTAACAACAGTGACTGTTAGTTCACGCTTGCCCTCTGTATACCTGCACGTTCTTGTCGCATGTCTTTCTTTGTGCTTCAGCGGCGCGCTACAAGTATTGAGCTGCTTGGCGTTCTTCGTGTGACATTCTAATTTCTTGCTATCGCATTCATTGTTTCGCCCTTGCGGCGAATATTCTTTTTTTTTTGCAAAAGTTTGAAAACACAATACTCCAACTTCACCAAGCCTGAATATTTGCCAGTAAGCGGGTCAAAGAGTACTAAAATTGCTGAACGAGTAGCTTCGAAGTGGAAGGCACCGAAATATTCAAAGATGTCTGAAATTAATCATGTTTGACTACATGCAGATTAAGGATGCTGTTCAAGTAAAACTCCATTCTTGTACTCACGTGGAAGGGTGGGCTAAAGGAGCTTCAGTCACACTATGAAGTAAAATACACTTTTGGCCACACTACGCGCATTTATTTTTTTAGCCTGTTCAACTACTTCAATTATTCGGACAAAATGATTAAGTAGCGTGCATGTTTGTTTAAGCAGGGTACTCTAGGGTCTTGCAGTCATGATCATTACGCTTTGAGATGTAATGAGTTTTTTTAGGTAAGCTTTCTTATTATTTCCGGTGTTTTTTATGGCAAACTTAGTCTAACAGATTTTAATCGCAATTTAATACGACGGATAGGCCGAGATTCCCATTCAAGCTAAGCCAGTTCATTACAGTGCAGTTTTTTTTTTTTTCGTACTGCACCAAGACGAACCTGGCAGCTTGTTTTTGTATTCACTCCAGGGCGTCAACGAGGGTTACTTCGGCGTTGTCCCAAAGAGCCAGCCATACACTGAACTTTTCCAACAAACATAACATACGCCATGAGTTTTAAATTCGGCCAGCGACCATCGCCGATTTCTTTGAATGACTTTCCTTATACCAAATGGTGTTGTTCAGTGTTGAGTAAATATAACAATATACTCCTAATACAGCTTCTGCTCTATTTGTCGAGAAATTTGACAATAAAATTCAGTGGCACGGCCACTTTTTCTACTTTTAACTTCCGTTCTGGGTGCTTCTTATGTCCACCCAAACACAACACTCGGCCGCGTGCGAAGTCTGGAATGGTTGGCGTGTAACTACCCAGTACTGATTCATGGATACGCAAATGGTCTTGCTGCAATTTCTTCAACAGTGGTATGAGTGAGGCATTTCGTCTGCCCAAGCACCACGCATGGATTCAAAGTATAAAATTTCTTTCTTCAGCTCTCGCTCAGGGTATTATGATTTCATACGTCTGGAAAACGCATTTTCATGCATTGTAATTTTTATTTGCTGATGGTTACATAATGGAACAAACTCGCGATTATTATGCCCAGAACATTTGCGCTAGCACTTAATTTTGTTTTTGTTTTTTGTACTGAAATGATATGTCGCGCAAAATGCAATTTGCGTACGCTACGTCCCGTGTAATCTGTAGTTAATTGGAGCTGAGTCTTGTTAATCGGCAGAAACTTCATATTACGCTTGCACACATGTTGTCGGCGAGTGTATGCAAAGGAAGTCGCCTTGACAGGCGAGTGAACGACAGCTAAACCGCAACGAAATTATGAAACATGTTTTGTCTCGAAATAAATGACCGGTACTACAACTCATCTTGCGTGATTTTTCGTTTAGATTAAAAAAAAACGACTGGATGATGTAGGCCAGGACAGCCGTTAGCTTACACCTTGAGGCACCTCTGATGCAGTAAAACCTCTGATGTTTTAATAGTAGCGTTGTAAGCATCTCATACGACTTTAATGTTCCTCCGGTAAAGTTCTCCTTTGTATTTTGCAGAGAAAACCAAAGACTGCTCCAAGGTTGGCGGACAATGCCGCTGGAGATGCAAAAAACGTGAAATTCCTTACCATTACGCCAAATGCATGGCAAGACTTGGAAAGTGCTGCATATACGTGCAAAAGAAGAAGGCCTAACGTTTTTGGCACGGGCCATGATTTTTTGGTAGCCTTCGGCGCGAAGAGTTTGCAACAACTGTTTGTAGACACTGGTAGAATAAAAAAACAAAGAAGGAAGGCTGCGAAAATCTGATTTTTTACATAACGATGTGCCACTTCTTGGTCTAATGTGTCATAAAATAGACAAATAAAAGGAATGGGGGGAGGGGAACGTAAAAAATGCCCCCACCTCCCCGAAGGGAATCGTGAGGAAATGCGTATATATATATATATATATATATATATATATATATATATATATATATATATATATATATATATATATATATATATATATATATATATATATATATATATATATATATATATATATATACGTGCGAGCGAGCGGACGGGAGATTGGGGCGCAGGGAGGAGAGAGTGAACGGCGAGAGAAGGAGCGGCGAAGCACTGCACCTACCCTCTCCTACACTCTCTCCACACACGCAGCAACTCCGCCGAGCTCCCGCGATGCGAGCGCCCTCACACACCAGAACGCGCTCCTCCTCTCCACTCACTCTCCGCTACTCCGCCCGCACCACCTGCTCCGGTTGCTAGGGGCGAGGATAAGCGCGCGCGCGCGCCCGCAGCTGTTGCTATGGGAGAGGCAGTGAGAGCGGAGAGATGCGGACACCGACGCCTGGCATAGCCCGACTAAGAAATGCATTCGCATTTAAAAATATTGAGTGCTGCACACTACCTAGGTATAGCCTGCTGCTCACTACCTAGGCATACAATCAAGCACAAGACATTTTCGAAAGACGTATGAAGTCTCACTATGAGAGCGCAATAAATTAGCTTGATGTTCTCAGTGAAATGCATTGTCATTTTACTCTGCACAGATATAGCGTTGAGAGTCAGTGCAGAAAACAGCGTAGGTTCCAATTTCACGTTTTCAAAGAAGCTTGGCATGGGTTAGAGATTTCGGTTGCTGCGTTGTCGTACGCGAAAAACACAAGGTCAATTCACATCGGTCCCAGAAGTTAGATATGGAAGCGTTCGAACACCTATAGGTATACACATCAACGCCCGCCGCACGATTGAAGCGCGATTTGGTGAGGTGAGGACAGGTAAACGAGAAAAAAAACACACTCAATGAAATTTTCTTCGAATATCTTGCATTTGAAATCTGACAAAGAAAACTAAGAACTTGCTTGACGGCTTATTTGGCGCTTGGCAAATAGCTGACTGCCTGATTTTTTTTTCGTCGATCACAAGAAATGGGAGATCGGGTCAATGAGGCATCGGTCACTTTTGTGCAGTGGTTTTGCACGTATCCTAAATTAGTTAACATCTCGGCTTACACATTTCCTATTTTCCGTCATTCAGTAGGTCATGGCTACCCACTCCGCGCATCTTCCCGCGTAGCCTGGCTTAACGTGGCTCTACGCTTTGTA
The DNA here is from genome assembly GCA_030522465.1 of Rhipicephalus appendiculatus. Taxonomy (NCBI): domain Eukaryota; kingdom Metazoa; phylum Arthropoda; class Arachnida; order Ixodida; family Ixodidae; genus Rhipicephalus; species Rhipicephalus appendiculatus. The sequence goes on from JALIZH010011273.1 coordinate 24,254, forward strand.
GTGCATTCTGATAATACACAGCGCCACCGCAGCGTCACAAGGAATACGTCACCGGCGGTGACGGCCAAAACAGGCTGCCCTGCTTGGAAAACGATTATTGTTTCCCTACTAGAGGCGCCTAGCTTGGGTATGCTCCCCCGCTACTGCTGCTAATCGAATAAACAGTTCGATTTTATGTTGGGATTTGACATCAATTTCGGTTCATGGTGACCCGCACAGGTGGTCGAAATGCTCGGCCTTTAGTTTGTGGCTCAAATAAGAGTCTATTTCTACTACTACTACGAAATCACCTCCCACAAACGTGTAGTAGCGCCTAGTTCGCGATGGAGTCCAGAGGTGGCTTGTATGGGTTCTGCCCGCGCAGCTTGGCGAAATGTCCGTTCATTCTAGCATCTGATCGCTAACTCTAACTCCGCTTTATTGGAACAATTTAATAGTCCCCTTCGAGTTCGAATTAAGCAGCTTTTACTATATTACGGATATTTATTTGCCCATCCGTAGCATTATTAGCAGAGAATCTTTATCAGGGGGGTCGATACTGCAAGGGAAGCTAGTTGGTACACATTCATCGTAATGACTTTGTTAGCGCAGACTAACACAAGGAGAGAAGGAGGGAAAGACACCAGCGCTACTATCAACTGAAGGCTTTATTCAGCAAAGGAAACCATATATACCGACAATGTCACCCGCTGCCCATGCGCACCATCGTAGGTGCAATGCCCGGAGCTAGCGCGCCATATCTGTACTGCTACTCCCGTTCTTTCATAAGCGACACTTCTTTTTCTGAGATAGTTAGTGACGGGTGGCTGATACATGATGACCCCCCTGATGCGGATGTGATATGCTTCCGCAAGCTCTCGTGTGGTGCGATCCCGGTGCCCGAACAGAATGACTGTATTTCAAAAGTATGCTTAGCAGCCACACTGCGCACAATGCATCGCCAAATGCGTCAGCGGCCTTCCCTTCAGAGACGCGTGGTGCTCCCTTAAAGGAGTACTGACACGATTTTGGAAGATCGCAAAACAGATATATTTCGTTTCCTTGGTATGCAGTGTCAACGCTCTCCACACGGCGGAGCCAGGCAACACGTATAAAATATTTTATTTTGATTTTAAAGTTTTCGTCGCTAAGCACCTGAACGCCAGCCCCACTGCAATGGACATTATCCCGACGAGTCAAGTCAGTTCCTGAATTTGCGAGCTCTGCGTCCTGCGTGCAGCCTAAATCGCAGAAATCGCTCTCAGGGTCACTGGACGACAATTCAATCATCCTTGTTTACATGCACCACGAGCAGATGACAGATTTGCCTTTAGTACGTCGCCAGTTGCTGTCTTCCCGTGACGTCACACTGCTCTGAAACGTTACTGAGAAGCCACCCCCTCGATACCGAAAGCGAAATTGTTTTTTTTATGGTAGCGGTATTAAAAATATATTCAATGCATTCCCAATCACTACGACACTCTTTATACGTTTCTCGACACCAGTAGTTTTATTTAAAACAAATATCCGAAAATTTTTAAAATTCGTGTCAGTACTCCTTTAAGCGTATGTTTAAGCAGCGACCTAGATCCAGCTTTCGGGGACATTGGATGATCAGCGCTCCTAGCGGCCACTGCTGGAAGCTCTCACGTTTTCAATGGGACAGGGTCATTTTTCGACGATAAAAAATCGTAGAGGCGCAATTTCCAAAACTTCTTAAAGGGGCGGCACCTTCTAGGAGCTGTACCGCACTTAACAAATGCAGCATCGTTAACATCGGGGCTTCACATTCTGTTCCAACGACGACTAAAGTTTAAACAATGGGGTCCTATGGAAGCGGCCGAAATCACGCCTCGTTTTTCGGGACAAAAACAGGCCTTCTATAAACACTAGACGGAATCCTGCAAATTGCTCGGAGATCTGAGTAGTACGGAGACGAAGCTTTCATTTGAGGCCGCAATCATGTTTCTGTGTGGAGAAAAACACGTTCCAAAATGAAGTTTCCTACAACACAGTTGCGTCTTCGACTCGCGTCTTCGTCCTTGGTATCTTGATAAGACCCATTTTACCGCCCCGCAGCCGGTGTGCTTTGTGGCCTAGATGGTTGAGCGCCTGTTCTGGCGACTCACGTGCGGTGACTGCGGCACGGGTTCAAATCGCAGTAAATTTTTTTTTTTTTACAGAATTGCTGTCAGTGGTTACGGTGCTCGGCTGCCGACCCGAAGGGCACCGGTTTGATCGTGGCCGCGGCTCTAGCCTTTTCGAACGAGGCGAAAATCCACTAGTACTTGGATTTTGATACTGTACGTAGATGTAAATTCACGTTAAAGAACCCCAGGTGGTCGAAATTTCCGGCACACTCTTCTGCCGCGACAGGGAATGGGAGACGCCCGCTAAGCGCTAAGCGCGTGCTGTAGGACATCGTTTTTCCAGTCCAGACCTCCTCTACGGCGCGCCTCATAAATATATTGTGATATAGGGTAGAGGAACGAAACCGAAACTGCGCGATCGCCGTGGTCGACGACAAGGAAGAGCGCACGGGATGTAGAACAGCGCGTGCCAGCGTTCGATGCAGACCAGCGACCGAGGCGGAGCAGCGTTCGAGGCAGTTCTCGGCTGGACGTCCGGTCCGGGGAACTTGGTGACGTCCTCGAGGAGCTGGCTGTTCCTGGGTTCCGGCTGGGTGACTGGCCCAGGGACCAGGTAATGCGCTGCTGTTCCGGCTGCCGTTTCTGACAGCTGGGCAACCAGAGAACGAGGCCTGCTCTCCGGCTGGGCGACTGGCCAGGGACCAGGCAAGGTGCCGTGGTTCCCGCTGCCGTCCAGAGCTGCCGAGAGTTCCGGTTTGCTGTGGGCCGCTGTTCCGGCCGCCGTTCCAGGTGGTTGGCACGACCCCCGTATGCTGCCGGGACGAACGTGGTGGCTGCTGAGCTGCCAAGTAACCACTACCATGTTGCTGCAGCTGCGCAAGACTTGCCGTGTCCTGGAGTGGGCCGACTCCCCGCTGAGGAACCAGAGGCGCGCCGTCCCGAACGATCAGCGTCCAACAGGCCTCCCAGATGAACACGGCGAGAGACTTTTAATTCAGCCGCGCAGTTAGCACAGGACTATACGCGAAAGACTATCTTTTTTCATACTTTCTTAACATTTGCCTTTGTCTGTAAATATATATTTGTGTGTGTGTGTGTGTGCACTCGTGGCTCGATTATTCCTTGGCTAGCGGTCCTGGGCCCAAAAACCTGGTAAATTCCATCACACATATCGTAGTTTTGGCGTGTAAAGTTCCAGCAATTAATATTACTAGTACGTCATTGCTGAAGATTTAGTTTCTTGTTTTTTCGCTAAAGCGTTGCACCCAGAATCTTTGCTACAGAGCCGGTTTCGCTTCTAGATATGGAGCAAGTAAAGTTCTCATGTTTTAGTATTTCTTATTACGCAACCAATTATCTAAAGAACAAAGGAAGGGGAACCAAGGGCCTATTTCAGTTAACCACAGCCTCAATAAGGCAACACATATTGAATCCAAGGAAAGCATGATAGAAGCTATTGATAGTTTAATTAAGCGTTTTAAATAATCACTATACTATTGGAGACTGACCAGCAATGGCAGAACCAGCGCAAAGCTTGCGTTGCCGAATCGTCTTCTTTTCTTTCTACATCAGCAACGTTCTCTGCTTCTGCAAGCAGTGCCGCTTTTAGAGAGTTTTAGAACAGCGTACGCGAAGCTTCGCGTTTGCGTTGCGCATGCGTCGTACGCTAGCCTCTTGCGGGCTCCCGTTAAGTGACGAACGCTAACGCTACGCCCGAAATGACGGCAAGCTTTTCGTGCGGTGTTCTAAAACTCTCTGTTTACTTCCCTTCCGATACAGAGCCATCCTGGCAAATTACAGGCAGAATACCACGGCACTGAGATAGTAAGGCAGGTCGGTGAATCCACGAAAGATCGAACATGCATGTCCGGTCGATATTTCTGTTTTGTCTGCGATTTTTATATGATGTGCCGGCACATTCAGAGTGCAGGGAACCGACAATTTTATTTCCGAAGAACGCTCCAAGCGTGCGAAACAATTATTTGAAGGTGGTGGCGCGGGAGTCTTCTTTTTTCTCCCTGCAATATTTTTGGATTTCGCAGCCGAATTTAATGCGAACTATAAACATTGCGTCGAAAATTTTTGGTGTTCATTTTTATAGGGAATACTGTGAATTACATCCATGCTTTTTTTGATGCTGTCCACAAAGGGTAAAAAATGTAAAAAAAATGGCAGACACGGCCCAAATCGAAAATGTTTCCTAAGTTTGATGCGTCTTCGCCCGCTTGCTATTTTACACAGAAACTTCAAAACTGTATCACATATAGAAAAAAAAGCATTTGAAATATTTCTGCGAGAGATCGCTTTCCTACAAGCAGCGTAAAAAAAGAAAGAAATAGTTTAAAAAGCAAGTTTTTTGGTGTTAATAATAGAAGCTAAAGGTACCAATGGAGAAACGGTTCGCAATCTCGAAGCGAAGGTTTCTCAAACGATGCGCTTAATCACTCGAATTACCAACAAGCATAGCGGCATGACAGAAACAAATATCATAAGGCTCATCCACGCGTTTCTCATTAGCCACATTACGTATGTGTCCTCATATCATAGATGGTTCGCAGCGGAAAAAGTGAAACTAAACAGCCTGATCAGAAAAATCTACAAACAAGCGCTCGGACTCGTGCAAAGCACAAGTACAGAGAGGCTCCTAGAGCTAGGTTTACATAATACGCTTGAGGAACTGATAGAAGCACAACGTATTGCACAGTACGAGCGCCTCTCTAAAACTAAGACTGGTAGATACATCCTGGAAAAATTAGGCATCACTTACCACACACAATATGGCATCAAATGTGATATCCCTCGAGACATACGGGTTAAGTTCACAGTCCCTCCATTACCTAAAAACATGCACCCTGTGCACAACGCAGGCAGAAGGCTAAGCAGAGCCAAGACCATGATAAAAAGCTTCGGAAACAACAAAGAAGCGGTCTTCGTAGATGCCGCTCGTTACAAACACAAAAGCTGCTTCGTCGCGGCAGTAGTTAACCACAATAAACAATGCAGCACCAGTCTGACAATACCCACGAGACGCATTGAAACGGCGGAACAAACAGCTATAGCTATGGCCATATCACAAACTGACGCCTGTTATGTAATCAGCGATTCACAAGCAGCCGTACGCAACTTTGCAAATGGCAGAATCTCCCCCTGAGGCCCTGCGCATTCTTAGAACAGGCAAAACAACCCAAGACGACAGATACGTCTCCATTCTATGGTTCCCAGCTCACATACCCGACCCCACGGGAGAGATCAACCCTAACGAGGCTGCACACAACGTAGCTCGTAGACTTACTTTCCGGGCTATGACAAATATTAATCCCTCGTCAGAATTTCCTAATGTTTGGGAGTGGGAGGACCGAATGACTACATTCAATGAAATAACAAAACATTATAAACTGCAGAGGCGTGTTTACCCACCACCTCACCTTAAACTCAGTAGGGCACAGTCTGTCCAATAGCGACAATAACAAACCAGGACCTATAAGAATCCAGCGCTACTACATGCTATGTATCCAGAGATCTACATGACCGATCAATGTAAAGATTGTCAGGCACGAGCTTCCTTAGAACACATACTATGGGAATGCCAGGGTTTAATACACAGTAATGAGAACGCGGCCTCCACCGACAGCCTCCGCGCGCGTTGGCGGGCCGCGCTGCTCAGTTCAGCCCTGGACGATCAGCTCTGGGCAATCCAGCGGGCCGAGGAAGCCGCTAGGAGGCAAGGCCTTCTAGTCGACACCTAGGCGGAAGCCCAGTCCACTAACACGCCGGATACAAAATAAAGTTTTTCCATCCATCCAAGTTTTTTTCAAAAAAAGCCAATTTTCAAAAAAAACAAAATAAAAAAAACTTGGTGTCAATTTTAGGGAAAATTTTTTTACCGAGGAGTGCTTATGTCAGTCAATGCATGGTTTCGATATAAAATGTCATTTTCTTTGTTAATGAGACATAAAGGGCCAAAGTGACCTTTGCTGTGTGATCTCACTTCAGTGCCTTTTATGGTTGTTATCAGCTTCCATTGTGCGTAAATCTACAGTACTAATTATTTTGCTGCACCGAAATTTCACTCTGGTAGCCTGTATTCAGCAAAAATGTATTCTCAGATTTATTTGTCAATATAGCGTGTGCGGGGTTGGGCTGCTTCCGCTCTCTAAAGGGCTATGCGTGCACAGCTTGCAGCCTGCAGGAAAGCCTGCAAGAAAGGTGGACGTACCTGTTCAACATATTAATCGTTCTAGGTTCCTCAACAAATGCTTAGTCTACCTCATCGCGGCTCTCAGATATCGACCGGACATGCATGTTCGATCTCTCGGGGAATCACCTAGGTCCATTGCGCAATCTGATGCCTCGACATTTTTGATTACTACAATAGAAGAAAGATCAAGTGGCTCGACGCCGTAGATCAAGTACGAGGCTTGGTAGACCATACGGTACGGGCCGCGGTACTTCGAAAGAGGTTTCGTTGGCCAACCGGGGCTAGCTCAAGGAGTCCAGAGCCACACAAATCGGCCACGGGCATACGACACTAAAAGGCTTCGAGACATCTCCTTGGCGTATTTGACGCTGCTTGCCTACAGTGGCGTTAGATCTGGCTCTCTGGCGACCCTCTTCAGCGAATTAGCAGCTTGGGAACCGCCGTCGACTCACTCACATAATCGTGGCAAGGAGTTATTGCGCATAACGTGCAGGAGGGCTCGAGTCCTTATAGGTAGAAGACAGGAGAGAGTCCAGTAGTGGTCTGCGTAGCAGTGTTTTGGGCGTACGTCACGAAGAGAATGACACGGGTCCAGTCTTAGTAACCGGAAGTGACGTACATTGTCAGCATATCACCTGATGTTCGATTAAATGTTAAACCATTCCTTTTATGATTGTAAGATGTGGTGTGGTGAAAGACCTTGCATTCCTCTAGAATTGCTTGACGACGACCGACAGAATTACACGTCCTTCGGACGATGCGCGGCTCACGTAGTGCGCCGTACTGTAGAATGACGTGGTGTGAAATGAGAGGCAACATTGCTAGCCGATGCAGATGGCAATGGTGAAGTCTCTGCTTGGCGCGTAATCGATGGAAAAAATCATCTATCAGTTGGTAGCAGGAGTGATGGAAAGAAGTCCATACAAATCAACGCCGGCGTAGTCCAAGGGGCGGAGAAGGCAAGTGAGTGTTGTTACGGAGCAGGGAAATGGTAGGGGGGGATTCGTGCGGCTCTGCTCGACGCAACAAATGTAGCGGTAGAAGAAGCGGTAAATTCTGCGTTGATAGTAGCAGAGCTGGAGGAATGTGCAAGTCTTCAACTATTCGGCATGCGCACACTGTGAGTCAGCGTTGAAGGTGGCGCATATGTCAACGTAGATGGCGCGGAATAAGAGCCACTTGCGTCCATCATAGAGGTAGTTGGGATAGTAGATCAACTGTTGCGAAGAATGAAATGGTGTGTTTGATGGCTTATTTCTCAGGGATGGTAGGTGACGTTGCTTCACGCAACAAGTCCATAAGGGAAGCAATGCATGGGTTTTTGCGCCGCTGCACAGGCATGTCGGTGACGGCTACAGCGGGAACGCGTCGTAGATGGACAAGAAGACCGCCGCTAGAATGTGTATTGATTGGCGGATGCAGGGGTGGGAGGAGGGGGTTACGGGGGTTCAACCGTACTTCATGTATGCTCGTGCGTGCTTTGGTAGCTGCATGGCTGGCATAAGCAACAACTAACTCGTGAAATCCGCGTTTACGCTGGGCACGCACAACGCCGAAGAAACACCGCTAGTGTCCTTGTGAATTTCATCTGGGGCGCTCTCAGCTTTTCTGTCATAATAAACTTCTCTCTCTCTCTAATATGGGGCGAGCAACTCAAAATGTCGCAAGATTGGAGGCGACGTAAAAATACATCGGAGTTTTCTGGATGCATCGCCGCATGTAACTTCGCTCAAAGGTCGCGGCCGCTGCGGAGGTCAGTGAAATGCGCTATAATTGCGGGAAGCTGCGAATGAAACGCGTAAAATAAAATCGAAGGCATAGAAAGCTGCGAAGGTATTTCGTTGTCAGTTTAGGAAACGTAGCAGCAGCACGAAGTGTCGTGGGGTCCGGAAGGACGCCATCTCGGAAGAAGACGGCACAGAATAAGCAGCTTTCGCATACGCCAAAGCAACACTTCTTGAAGTTTACCTCAATGCCATTAGGGCTGAGACTAGTGACGACAGCTTCGACCTTTTGTAGATGTGTCGCAAAGCCGTCTGAAAAGATCAGAGTACCATCCAGGTAGTACAGATTCGTCTGCCACTTGAAGCCGCGAAGGATGCCGATCATGCGTTCAAATGTTGCAAGCGCGTTGCACGGCCCGAATCGCGGCACCATAAATTCATATAAGCCATCGGATCTCACGAAGGGTGGTTAGCGGTGGTCAAGTTCAGCCATCGGGGCTGCAAGCAGGCGGAGCGCAGGTCCAACGAATAGAAAAAAAAGAAACAAAACTATGCTCCATGCCGGCAGTCGCGGCATCGTCTATTAGTGGCTAGGGATAGATGTTCTTACGTGTGATCTTGTTCAGCAAGCTATAGTCTACGCAAAAACTAAGTAATTGAGCTGTTTTTTGGTTTTTTGTTTTTTACAATATCGACCGGTGAGACCCATCGACTGTTCGAGGTCTGTATGACGCCGTGTTGAGCAGTGTCAATTATGCGATGTTGCGACGCACTGTGGCTGGCACACGATATGCGCACTTAGGCTAAGGAGCGTGAAGATCAGTGTCGAAGGAATACATTATGTTAGACTTATTTTGGGCTTCAATACATGACAGGAGGTTTTGTTAGGAATATAATTCGGATGGCAACGCCTTTCTCTGTAATGTTCGGGAATTAGGAAATATCTCGAAACTAGTGGCATCATACGGATTAGTTCCAGGTCGTCTTGCGAACTCCACGGATAAATATTGCGAATTGAAATGTGGGCGATAACTCAATTCAGATCAAAATTAGTAAATTTTCGTTAGTTAGTGGACTATGCCTTTCAATTTTTGTGGAGTAATTTCCACCTCTTCTCGTCGACCAGCTGACGAGCTAGAATTGTACCATATCCAACAGCCAACCTTTAAATTTGTTTGAAAGTGTTCGCTGAAACGTCGGTATTCTTCCTATTGTTGTACACATATGTACTCTACTCCCCTCTAGAATGCCCAAGCGCTTTAGTGCATTTGCGATAAATAAGTAAATGAATGAATAAATAAATAAATAAATAAAATCTAAGCACGTGTTTCACTCACTCAAAACGCTAAGGCGAAACCTGGTTGGCCTCTTGACACACTTTTTGTTGCTGTAACAATACGTATATATATATATATATATATATATATATATATATATATATATATATATATATATATATATATATATATATATATATGCGACTCTGTACGAATCGTGAAATGATACTTTCGCATTCACGTTGCACAAGTGTGTCATCATCATCATCAGCAACATGAGTACGCTAATTGTAGGGAACATGCCCTTCCCATGTTTCTCCAATCAACCCGGTCCTGTGCAGGCGGCGCCCACGTTAGCCCCGGAAGCTTCTGAATCTCATCTGCCCATTTAACTTTATGCCTCCCGTTCGCGCTCTTGCCTTCTGTTGGAATCCCCGCTGTTACTTTCAATTGCCACAAGTTATCTTGTCTTCTCGCTGCATTCCCTTGACAGATAGTAGTTAGGATTAGGATTTTGTAGGTTGCCGGAGGATCTAGCCTTCCGATTGAGATGTAGTGGTAAACTACCATTCCCTTTTCTCTTGAGAGATATTGATAAACTGCCAATCATTATCTCAGAATACGTGCCAAATGCAAACTACAACATTCTTATACTTTTGGTTACTTCATTCTCATGGTTCGTATCTGCGGTCACTACCTTCCCTAAACAGACGTATTCCTTTACCACTTCCAGTGTTTTGATAGGCATCGCAAACCACTCTTCTCTTCGGAGACTGCTGAACATTGCTTTATTTGTCTGCATATTAATTTTCTGACCCACCGATCTGCTTTCCCTGTCTAATTCAGTAATTATGATTTCCAATAGTTTTCCCGAGTTATTAAACATGGCAATATCACAAGCGAATCGCATGTTACTAAGCTACTCTCCTTTAACTGCTATCGCATGCTGTCCGCAATCCAACGCTCTGAAAACCTCCTGTTAACACGCGGTGAATAGCATTGCAGAGATGGTAGCTCCCTGCCTTAGACTCTTTATTAGAATTTTATTCCATGTTTTTTTTTTTTTTTTTTTTTCATGGGGGACAATGGTGGCTGTGGAGACACTGTAGATATGCCGCCGCGACGGCATATCGTCTATGGAGGTCGGCTGCTGACCTGAAAGGCGCAGGTTCGATCCCGGCCGCGGTGGTCGCATTTCGATGGAGGCGAAATGGTAGAGGACCGCGTGTACTGTGCGATGTCAAAGCACCTTAAAGAACGCCAGATGATCAAAAATTTCCGGAGTTCTCCTATACCGCGGGCTTCATTATCATATCGCGGTCTTGTCACGTAAAACCCCAGATATTACTATTATTATTATTATTTTTTTTCGTTCATTAAAAAAATCATACCAGAGGGCGTTCGAATGATGATATTTAGGTAGTGTTTTTGGAGCCGGTGACCAGCAAATCTGCAGCGCTAGCACACGTGCGTCATCATGTGTGCTATGCGCCGATTTGTGTGTACCGTGAGCCAAGACCTTCTAGAACGATTACTTTGTACTTTAATAGTCATAATAATTGTTGGGGTCTAACGTCCCAAAACGACCACATGATGAGAGACGCCGCAGTGGAGGGCTCTCAAAATTTCGACCACCGGGGGTCTTTAATGTGCACCTAAATCTAAGCACACGGGCCTCAAGCATTCTCGCCTGCATCGAAATGCGCCGCCGCGGCCGTACTTTGTAGTTTGAACCACACGTTTGGTAGCACCATGTTAGTTCGCGGAGGCTGAATTTCGATGGACGCAATATGCAAGAAGCCCATGTGCTCAGATTTAGGTGCACGTTAAAGAACCCCACGTGGTCTAACTATCGGGGGCCCTCCACTATGGCATCTCTCACATTCATATCGCGTTCTTTGGACGCAAAACCACAACAATTATTATAAGAAGTATAACAACTTTCTGTGCATCCAGATAAGCCTAAGGAGTAGAAAAAAGCTCGGAAAACACGGGGACGAAAAGTAAGCAGACGCTACAAGTTAAGTAACCTAGAACTAAACATTGCGAAATGCTATCATTCGACTGTCAAGTCATTAAATGTGCGCCAACTGCTTCGAGATCTGCCATCGGCCGAGCCTTTCAACATGGTGAAAAATTGGCGCAGCTTGCGCTCAGTCGCGTAAGGCTGGAGCAGAGCAGAGCTGGTCGGCACTCGCCTGGTAATGGCTTGACTAGGCACACGTTCATTCACACGTCCATGCACGAAGTGTTCACGCCATCTCTTTGCGATTCCCGAGTATCGGATAGGGATCGATCGGGTTTCATTGGGAATCGTTTGGCAATCACAGCACCTTACTTACCTTAATTAGATAAATTGGCCTAACTTGCAAATTCGTCGCTTGGTCTCGATTAGCTTCCATCCCATGTCAAGGTAAGCTTAATTAGCTAATTAGTCGAGCTACCACCAGTTATATTCCGTCTTAATTTGCATTAGGGTAAGCTCGGCGCATCTTACATAGTCTGGCATTACTAGGCACACGAGAATCTCAGCTCGGCTAAATTAGGGCTTTTTGAGGTGTGATTTAATTAGCTTAGTTATGCGTAGTTAATTAGGTTTTACAATGCTCAACATGGCTTAATAAGGCTTGTCTATGGTTACACTGGTTTAACTAGGCACAGCTGTTCTTAATTTTGCTTGACGTGGCCGCGCCGGCAGGATCATGGTTTCCTCTCTACATCGCGAACCGGACAAACAGCGAGCATAACATACTTGGTGTAAAAAAATGCGAGGGGAATAAATGAATACGTTTGGCTGCCCTTCCGAATTCCCGGTGCAGTCGGGCACCGTTTTCTTTTTCTGATGCGTAAAACGAGTCGTTGCCATAGGATCGAGGAGTGACTAGCCATTTTAACGTTGCAGCTCGCCGGTCTTATCTTTGTCGCCGTTAGCAACGAACGCGGCAGGCCACGCCAAGTCGTGAAGCTGTGTGTTCTGAACTATTTTCTTTTGTTGCTTTCCTTTTCTTTTTTTGCCTTGACGCAACTCTTGACTTCGCGCGAGATTCAAAAGATAAAAGTCATGCGGCACGTGGCGGAAGACACGCGAACTAAACGCCGATGTCCGTGAAAGCTGGATCTGTGTCTGCCCCACATAAGCTCGTCCACAGGTTAGAGGAATACAATAAACAAGATTACACGCACATTGAACAAAATTGACCCTGTGCTTAACATTGCAGGTTCGTGTACTTCCTCGTCCTACAGCATCTAGCTTGCATTTCCTCACGATTCCCTTCGGGGGAGGTGGGGGGCTTTTTTTATTCGATGTGACAGCGCATGTACGTAAGGCATCACCGCTAATTTGCCTTGTTCGCGCTCCTGTTGACTATGTTGGCTGCCTTTAATATGTTTAATTAGGCGCCTGCAATAGGCTCCTAATTAAACATATTAAAGGCAGCCAACATAGTCAACAGGAGCGCGAACGAGGCAAATTAGCGGTGATGCCCTTACGTACATGCGCTGTCATATCGAATAAAAATTACACCATCTTCCCAAAGGGAACCCTGATGGGATGCGAAGCAGCAGCGTTGCGCACGGGTGGCGTCACGGGTTGAACGGCGCTAACGCGAGTGCTGCGGTGAGCGCTGGAAGATTCGTTTGAAGCGATGGCTGGCGTAGGTCTTGTCGTTTCTTCAGAGTGGACACGGGCGCTGGACCGGAGCTGGCGCGCGTTTCGCCTTGCCTACCACGGCCTTGTGATCGGTGAAGGGCACGCTGAGAGGTTCCTGCAGACATTCCACGTCGAAGTTGGCAAAGACCAGATCGATGCACGTTCCCCTTATCGTGGTGGGTAGTTTCCGCTCCGCCGACACGCACTTCAGCGAGTGCACGTCACGCATGTAATCGACGAGCCATTCTCCTCCGCTGACGTCAACGTTGAAGTCTCCCGCGACTATAAGAGGCGCGCGTCGACACGCCTCGCCGCAATCAGTCAGCGTCTCCTCGAGACAGCGCTCGAGGCGAGCGCGCGGCAGGCGAGGGAGAGAGTGACGTCCCGCTCCCCTCGCAGTGCGCGCTGCTGCGGCGTGACCTACCTGGCACCGCTCCAACACCTGCGGCGAGGGGAGCGCGTTGCGGCGCGTTCGTCCGTACGCACGGAGGGAGGGACAGCGTTACATAGCCTAGTCAAAGAGATGCTTCGCATCTAAAAAAGACCGCCCATAGGTATAGGCTGAATGTTGTTTTGACGGCCAAAAATAAACTGGCCAAGCTGTGCCCCGTGGTTAGAAGCAAGCTAGATGCTGTAGGACGAGGAAGCACACGAACCTGCAATGTTAAGCACATGGTCAATTTTGTTCAATGTGCGTCTAATCTTTTTTATTGTATTCCTCTAACCTATGGACGAGCGTATGTGGGGCAGACAGGTCGCTGCCTAAACATACGCTTAAGGGAACACCACGCGTCTCTGAAGGGAAGACCGCTGACGCATTTGGCGATGCATTGTGCACAGTGTGGCTGCCAAGCACACTTTTCAGATACAGTCATTCTGTTCAGGCACCATGATCGCACCACACGAGAGCTTGCGGAAGCATATCACATCCACATCAGGGGGGTGATCATGTATCAGCCACCCGTCATTAACCATCTCCGAAAAAGAAGTGTCGCTTATGAAAGAAAGGGGGTAGCAGTAGATATGGCGCGATAGCTCCGGACATTGCACGATGGTGCGCATGGGTAGCGGGTGACATTGTCGGTACATATGTTTTCCTTCGCTGAATAAAGCCTTCAGTTGATAGTAGCGCTGGTGTCGTTCCCACTCTTTGTCCGTGTGTTAGTCCGCGCTAAAAAAGTTATTACGATGTAATGTTGGTATTACTGCTCCTTTAAAGGGCCCCTCACCAGGCGACATAGCGAAGTTTAGTTAGACACTGGAAGTTGTTGCGCTCCCAATAAAAAGCATTATGCCACAAGAATTTTTTCTAACCGGTTCATTAGAAGCTGAGAAACAAATGTTTCGAAGCGGCGCGAAACCATGATTCGAGGTAGCGACCTTGAAACCTTTGCCGCTCGCCCCGTGTAGCGTTCGCAAGCCAAATCCCTTTCCTACCCTCTTCGGCACGAGAGCGGGAGGATCACATGACGCATAGGCATGAACACGTCATGCACACACAATGTCACGAGCGCATCACGTGTTGAACCAGCTCGAGCCCCCGAGACGCGAGCGGTGTTGTGGCGGCGTTCAGGCGCTTCGTCTCTGCGAGCTATGCCAAATGCGCTCTCGCCGATCACTTGGATTTCAACCTATTACTGATGCCATCTTCGACTCGTCGTTTCGGAGCGCTCTAGAGCGCTCTCGCGAGCGGCATGGTGTTCGGCTGGCGGAAAGAGAGCGCCCGCCTCGCGTTGGGCTGGTTCTTTTCGATCGCTCCCCTCTGTCGTCGAGCGCTCTGAGCTGCTCCGAGCCCTCTCGACGGAGCAGTGCGAGCGCTTCCGGTCCCGTGCTCAAAACACCGCGGTAACCTAGGCGACCCAGGCGGCCCACCATTTAATCGGCTGAGCTTCGACACGGCCTCGACTAGGAACTGGATTTTCGGTGTAGTCACGTGGTTCCTCCAGCGCCTGCTTTCCTCCGGGAGCGGGTGTCACGTTCGGCTCGCGCAGTAATGCTCTGTCTCCGAGTACGGGCAGCTCCGTATCCGACCCTGACGCCGTATGCGATTTTCTCAAAAAAGAAAATCGCATACGGCGTCAGTGTCCTCTTAAAGGCGAGACACTACTTTCAAAGGCACACTCTTTTAACATTGTACTATGCGTTTATTTTCAGTCATGTAAATTATTGTATAGCATCATGGGGCCTCACATATCACTGTCATATGGCCCCTTTGCAACACATCCAAAATAATGCTGTTCGCATTATCACTTCGGCTCCTTATAACGCTCATGTTACCTCCATTTTTCACCGAGTTAAATCTGCTCACAATAAATAAGCTTATCTCCTACAATCACGGCATCGTTATTTATCGCATGCTTAAGAATCCACATTTACTTCATGTCATTGGTCGAAACAGTCTTGTTAATCCAAATAGTACTAGGTTCTCTTCAAAAAATAACATTTTACTTCCGAAGTCACGAAGCAACTACGGAAAACTAACTGTTGGTTTTGCTAGCGTCAAACTATGGAATGATCTACCAGTTATTTAAAATCTTCACCTACACAGTCATCATACCAACGATCATTAAAAGCTTATATGGTTTCTTTGTAAACGCTACCGATATCTCTTGTAAACTTTTTGATTAGTTTTTTTCATTATTTCTTTGTAAACTCTGTCCTTTCAGTGTATTTTTTTTCTCGTTTGTTTTATGCAATGAAATGTTGCGTTACCACATGCTTCTTCATCATTGTAAGCAGTATGCAACTTTCGTATATATTTCTGTTTTCAACCGTTGCATATTTAGTTTTGTTCTGTAATTAATAACAAGAGGTCCCGCTACAGTTTATTAACTATGGGACCTCTTTCTGTATACTTTCATCTGATGTGTAGGGTAAGGTGGGGCAAAATGAGACAAAAGTTGAAAATAGTGAATATTTATTTTTATTTCACTCTTTACCCTTAAACGACAATGCAGAAACTTTCCTTTGGGTACAAGGTATGTGCTACATAAATATGACCATGTTGCCACTGTTAAAAAAGTTTACTTTAAAAAGAAATAAAAAATGCACCAAATGTCTCATTTTGCCCCAACCTGCGGGGCAAAACGAGACAGTGTGAAAAAAAATTTAACCCTTCAGTTTTTGCAGTAGAAGCACTTGAAATTAAACTCCATGGGCCCTCACGCAGCCTTCATGACCCCAGTCCTTGCACTCCACGCATTGAATTCAGACAGAATCCGGTGCTGTTTTGCTCCAAAACTCCTTGCAGATCAAACACCACCAGTCTTTCTTTGTGCTATTGTTGTATTTTGTTGAAAGCTTGCACTTCATTGGATTATTCAACGATTGGACGCTAGATATAATCTGACGCATCTTCTTCGCCTCCTTTTGCCGTTTTGGTGCAGAACTGCACGGGCGTTTCGTGTCTTTCAGCTTCGTCAGCCGGGCTTCATGTGGCGATGAATTTAAAACTGTGCTAGATTCGAATTTTCTAGCACAAATTAGATATGGAAGGAAAACTCGTTGGCGAGACGTGTTTGTGAACGGCTTGACTTGGAGATTCTTCCAAATTCGCGTTCGCCTCTTGAGAACATCCTTGGGAACGCGGAAAAATCTCGATGCAGCACGAATGGAGTGGGTGTCCTGAACAGCAGTCAATGCTTTTTCACGTCGTTTTCCTCTCAGGAAGCTTTATATGATATTCTCTTGTGCCTCCGAGCCTTCCTAAACAATAAAATATAATATATAATGAGTGTAAGTAAATGGTTCACTTAATGAGACACTCTCAAAGGCAATTCAATGCCTTTTTGTCGCGTTTTGCCCCCCTCACATGCCCAAATTCAAAAAATATTTCCGCTTTGGCCCCGCGCACCAAGTGAACTGAAATTTTGGTGGTATGTAGCTATTAGTATATAGTAAAAATATAAATACTTACGTTGTTGTACTGGCGCCAGAGTAGCTTCATGCACGGATCCGAAAATTTGGCCGAGAAGAATTTCGCCTCTTTTTGACGGGTCACGAACACACTGACACCAGCCGCGTAATTTTTCCCACGCGAACAGTGCGAGCAATCATCAACTTTTACACATAAAGGTGGACAACTACCAGCACCTCTCGCTGAAATATAGAAACAAAGAAAAGTGCTTTCTGTATTAGCTATAGAGGTTGGCAAAGCCAAAATGTCGCGTTTTGCCCCGTGTCTCATTTTGCCCCGCCTTACCCTAATACCTTGAGAAACAATAAACTTGAACTTGAACTTGAACCTTTGAGTCGGAGGACGGAGGCGACCAGTCGAAGGTACTATGAGCATGAAATCTTTTGTACGGACGCGAGACTAGCGGTGTGCCGCATGAACATTTAGTTTGACGCAGGAGGATAAACGAGCCTCATGATCTCTGGAACGCGGTAGAAAACAAGTTTCGTTGTAATGGTGGGGTCTGCTCGGTGCGCAAAACGCGAGAACACGAATACATGCCAAACGGAAGTAGATTAGTCTCGCATCTCGCTAAGATTCGCATTGAAAATTAAAAAAAAAGAAAACGCACACATTCTATTCCTGTGTTTTATTATTGCTCTCAAGATTTATTCATCTATTCAAGCAACACATTGCACATAAGTCGTGTCAAATAATTATCGCAGTGTCACGTGCTACTGTTGGCGACGTCACTGCACAGGCGTCAATGTAGAGAAGCGACGTCACAGCACTACCGTCTACGTAGGGCCATTCCATCGTGTACGTCATCCCCTCATTCCCTGGGCGCGCGCCCGTGAGAAGGGCAAGCAGCGTTCAGCTTGAAATATGACCCATTTCCGCGGCGCGTGGCGTTGCAAATTTTGGCAGACGTGATCGTGAACGCCCTGTGTATGCATTGCGCTCGTCAGCTCAAAATTGACAAACCTGGTGAGGGGGCCCTTTAAAAAGTTCAAACCATCCCCTGTAACATTTTAACAGCGCAGCTGTTAAAGTTTTTCTTTGTGCCGGGTAGAGCGCACAGAAATGAACCGTCACGCACTCGCTTCCTCTTCTTCATCTACCGCTTCCCAGCAACGACACGTGCGCCCATTTGCCCTGCCGAGGAATACAATACTATGATGGGCGAGTATGTTACGACACAAGAAATCATGTAACATCACGTAATAACGAGTGACGTGGCTAAAAATCACGTAACATCCCGCCACAACCTGTCACGTGACTAAATTACGTAACATCGAGCGACAACTGTGTCTATAATCACGTACCATCACGTGACATTTAGACACAACAAAAAGTCACGTAACATTACTTAATAGCTATTCATGGCACAAAAATCACGTAACACCATCAAACAACTATTCACGTGACTAAAATACGTCATCATCATCATCATCAGCCTGTCTACGCCCACTGCAGGGCAAAGGCCTCTCCCATGTTTCGCCAATCAACCCGGTCCTGTGCTTTCTGCTGCCACGTTATACCTGCAAACTTCTTAATTCCATCTACCCACCTAATTTTCTGTCTCCCCCCTCACGCGTTTGCCATCTCTTGGAATCCAGTCAGTTACCCTTAATGACCAGCGGTTATCCTGCCGACGTGCTACGTGCCCGGCCCATATCCATTTCTTCTTCTTGATTTCAACTATGATATTCTTAACCCCCGTTTGTTCCCTGACCCACTCTGCTCTCTTCCTGTCTCTTAAGGTTACACCTATAATTTTCCTTTCCATCGCTCGCTGCGTCGTCCTCAGTTTAAGTTGAACTCTCTTTGTAAGTCTCCAGGTTTCTGCTCCGTAGGTAAGTACCGGTAATATGCAGCTGTTATATACCTTCCTCTTGAGGGATAGTGGTAGACTACCATTCATGATTTGATAATGCTTGCCGAATGAGCCCCATCCCATCATTATTCTTCTAGTTATTTCACTGTCATGGTTCGGCTCCGCGGTTACTACCTGTCCTAAATAGACGTACTCCTTTACAACTTCCAGTGTCTCGCCACCTATTGCAAAGCGCTGTTCTCTGCCAAGATTGTTCCACATTACTTTAGTTTTGTGCATATTAATTTTCAGACCTACTTTTCTACTTTCCGTATCCAGTTCAGTAATCATAAGCTGTAATTCGTCTCCCGCGTTACTCATCAATGCAATGTCATCAGCGAATCGCAGGTTACTGAGATACTCTCCATTAACTCTTATCCCTAACTCTTCCCAACCTAGGGCCCTGAAAACCTCCTGTAAACGCGCGGTGAATAGCATTGGAGAGATCGTGTCTCCCTGCCGTACGCCCTTCTTTATTGGGATTCTGTCGCTTTCTTTATGGAGGACTATAGTGGCTGTGCATCCGCTGTAGATTTCCTCCATTATGTTTATATAGGCTTCGTCGATGCCCTGATTCCGCAGTGCCTGCATGACTGCTGATGTCTCCACCGAATCAAATGCCTTCTCGTAATCTATGAAGGCTATGTATAGGGGTTGGTTGTATTCCGCGCACTTCTCTATCACCTGATTGATAGTATGAATATGGTCTGTTGTTGAGAAGCCTGTACGAAATCCTGCCTGGTCCTTTGGTTGATTGAACTCTAATGTCGTATTAATTCTGTTAGCAATTACTTTTGTAAATAGCTTGTAGACAACGGACAGTAAGCTGATGGGCCTGTAATTTTTCAGGTCCTTGACGTCCCCTTTCTTATGGATCAAGATGATGTTGGCATTCTTCCAAGAATCTGGTATCCTCCCTGTCGAGAGACACTTCGTATACAGGGTGGCCAGTTTTTCTAACATAATCTCTCCACCGTCTTTCAACAGGTCTGATGTTACCTGATCCTCACCAGCGGCTTTGCCTCTTTAAATTCCCTTTAGGGCTTTCTTTACTTCTCCTGTCAATACTGGTGGGATGTCAGATTCCTCTGGGCTAAAATACGTGACGTTACGTATAAGGTACACACACGACTAAGATCACGTTACATCGCGTAATAGCTAATCACGTCACATGTTTTCGCCACAATCCACGTGGCAACTATAGTCGGATAAAACTTAAGAAGTCCGGAGAGGTCCCACCCAGATGACCGAAGCGCGGCAGCCGATCGCTTCCGCGACTACAGAAATAAACTCGCTCGTGCACTCGGCGATGTTCTCCGGAGGCGGGGCCACCGGCAGCTCGGCTCGTGACGCCAATCTGGAGTGCGCGCCCATCGGTGCAGGCTTGTGTCCGTCCGCCATTGGGAAGGAAATGCCGCGGACTTCTAAAGTTGTATCCGACTATAGTCAAATGACTCAAAATCACGTAACATCATGTAACAGCTAGTCACGTGATTTAACCCAGCAAAACCACGTAAAATCTAGTCACGTGTCATCTTCCCTCTTAAACAACAGGTCACTGACTGAAGTCGTGAGCCGGACGACCGGTGACTCCTTCTTCGAAGATCATTGCCTAGCGCATGGGCGGGACTATTAAATTTAGCAGCGGAGGTGATCAGCTGCCGTCCTTGGGTCGTCTGGGCGGGGCCTCTCCGGACTTCTTAAGTTGTATCCGACTATAGTCACGTGTCTAAAATTGCGTAACATCGCGTAACATCTCGTAACATGAGTAAAATCCCGTAACGTCACGTAACAACCAGCCACGCGATTTAAAATCACGTAACAACTAGTCATATGACATGATTCTGCCAAGGGGCAAATGGCAGGTGGTCACGTGACTGAAATCACAGCATCGCGTATCAGCTAGTCAGGTTACATGCTCCCGCCAAAACCACGTGACACATGCTTGGTGTTGGGAATCGGCCGAAACCGGAGAAGGATAGCCAAGGCCAAGCTTAGCACATCTAGCGAAACCTGGGCATCAATAGCAAAAACTTAGGAAAAAAATTACACCATCGCCCGCTAAAGGGAACCATGTGTAGATGCGAAGCAGCGGGCGCTAACGCTTACACTGGCGGCGGCGTTGACGCTGGCGCTCATCGCAGCGCCAGCGGAGAGAAGAGGAGAGAAAACTGGGGAGGCGCAAAGCACGCAGTGATGGAGCGGTGTTTCCTACTGAAACATGCCAATCGCTGCTAATGGCCAATGAGAGACAGAAGACTCCGACTGGACACAGAGACCCGCAGTCCGCTTTTAGTTAACGCGCACGCTGCGAATTTTTATCGTTCGACAACGCACAGGAGAAATCTCCCACCGGCACCACCTTGAAGGTCAAGATCCAGTGCCATATATACGGGGTGGCCAGTGAACGGTTGTGCAGCGCGAGCAGCCGGTTTTTTCAACCAAGAAACTCGCTAGCAGACGCTGCCTGCGTCGGCGTCGCGAGGGCGAGAGAAGGGGGGGAGCGTAAGAGAGGAGAGAGAGGGGACGCGCATGCGCAGTTAGATTGTGGACGCCGCGGGCAGGGGATGCCTAATGGAGGGCGGGGGGAGCGTAGGAGGGGAGAGAGGAGGGGAGGCGCATGCGCAGTGAGGGTGTGGTTGCCGCGGGGAGGGATGCCTAGAGAAGAGAGTGGGAGAGAGGAGGTTCTTTTTATTTTTTAAAGGGTTTGCGCATGCACAGTAAGGGTGGTCACGCCGCACACCACGACTACCACCACCGGATTAAGCTTCGCCATAAGATGCTTCACATCTAAAACATGTTTGCACACTACGTTGTTTGTTCCAGCCTCGCACCACTAGTGCAAGCTGCACTTTTTTGTGTGCGTAGCACTTTAGGGAACCGGCTTGTCGTCCATCCATATATCATGTGTCATAAGCAATACATGTGATCAAGAATTTGAAGTGGTCCATACAGACATCAAACAATGCTAGCAATGCTCAAAACCAAATTAAATGATGTCTGAAATAATATAACTAACCTGCATAGCCAAGAAGTAATCACAATATTTACCTTAAAGTATCTGAAAAATCCTCGGAGACATGAGCCCGAGTCCTGCGCCACTCAACAGGTGTCGCCACCGCTCGTAAAGAAACACGAATGCTCCTCCTACTGTACTTCTCTCGCTTCTTCTGCGCATTCTTCACTACAGTTTTGGAGGGCAAACACCCTGACAAAACTGGCTGCAGCCAACACGTATTCCAAGTACCGTAACAAGCAGAAAATTGATAAAATGCAGCAAGAAGTACCACGCATATCGCATACCAACTTCGCGAATACCACTGACAATATTCTTCTCGTACCGAGGAAACTATACGTGCCTCAAACATTAGCGCCATCGACGTTTTGGTAAACGGAGCAGTGAGAACTCTACGAACAAGAATCGCTGCACGACCGGGGTACGCACTCCCTCAGGTTTCGCAGAAGTGGAGCTGCATTTGGTTATTTATCCCATCCCGAATTTACTTGCTGCACCCGTTTCCTGGTTTTATAGATTTCCTTGGCAGCATAAAGTCATTTCGGTCATCATTATATGTACAAGGTCGGTATGTTCCTGCTGCCTGCACTGTATTTCGCCTACTGCTTCGTGGACATTTATGACTATTTCTCATTTGTATATCACTGAAATCGGCCCTACTCAATCTTAATTATACCCTGTATATACCAAGTCTAGATACTACGTTTGCAGAGTCATGTAATGAAAACTGTTTGTACGGAAAAACACAGGCTTCCGTGCCTTTCATCGGTGCCTCCACGAAGCACAACCCGACGACTCTTGAGAAGGCGAGTAACTATGGTCAACTCTATGACCCTAAATATATGGCACAGTGCAGTGCACATGTTTTTTTTAATGAATCTAAAAGTGTACAATGTACGCATGCGCTTTATGAGTAGCTATATTGTTCATTGTCAAGGCGGTACGGTGCACCGCAGATATCAAGTCATTATATCGACCGAGAGTCTTCCGGCTTCATAAACCCCACACCGTACCCAGTTCACCATAATAAGTGTAGACCTTTGTTATACTAAGCATGGCGATTTCTTCCATTGCCTCGCCTTGAGCTGCAATGTGCTGCTTAGATTAGTTACTGCCAAATTTCTACTTTTGATACAACGTGTATAGCTTCCTGTGCCTCCAGCAGAACCACAGCCGTTCTGGTTTGGTTTCGTTTGGGTTACGGGCTTTAACGCCTCAAGTACTCAGGTATAGAGAAACGTTGTATAGAGGGCTCAGAATATTTTAAAGGGGGCCCTGCAACACTTTTGCAAGTAGCCATGGAATGGATTCACCAAAGGTGCTTATTGCCTCACGAATTCATTGCCGCAAAAATTTTTGGAATCCGTCCAGTACGAGTGGAGTTACAAAGATTTCTCGCACGCTGCAATTGCATTCTCTCTTCTCTCATCCCGTCGAAAGCGCTGGAAGCTAAGCAGGGAGGGATGGCACGGGGAAAGAAAATACGTCACGCGCGCCTCGTGATCTTGAGCGCCTTTTCTCTTTCTTTTTTTGTTCGAATACGCGAATTTTCATTGCAATCGCGCGCGCGCACGCGTGGACAAGTCGCGGCCTCTCGCGGCGGCCTCTGTAACTACCGAGCGCGCCATGCTCAAATCAGCCAATGGCTGATACAAAAAAATCTCTCGTCGGTGACGCGTGATTTTTGGGTACGCAACGTCATTTGTCGAGAGAAGAGAAAGCTATTTCTGGCTGACTTTGAGAATTTATTGTGAATTCCACGCCGCGTGCTGCGCTATAATATTTGGCTCGCATGTTCTCGAGAGCCTGGACTACCGATCGGCAGCGTTTTCTGAGCATGCTCAAAAAGTGTTGCAGGGCCCCTTTAAGGCGCCTTGGGTTCATAACACGCACGGACACCGCACAAGACTGGGACCTCTGGCAATTAGCATCGATCAATTACTGCTGTTTCTTGTTTCCCGAAATGCCCAAGAAGTGTCCTATAGACCAGCGGGAAGTTGAGCTAGCTGAAAGGAATTGATCACATGGGGAAATAGGGCAGGCACACATAGAAACAGGTGAAGGGAGACCGACAACACATACGACGGACGTACGTTGCCACTGATTTAACAAATCTTAGCGACAGATCGTTTGCTATTCGAACTGTATTTGAGAAAAAGCCTGATTTACCCGTGTTTATCGATTCTTGTAGTCAGCCCACAAGGAGGGAAACCCGTTCCGAAATATTCAAGCATTTCATGAGGCTTTGTCAAGGCAGATCATACTGACAGTGCTCTGTCACAATGAATCAAACTGGTGACTATATCACCTTCTTTGTTTACGGAAATATCCAAAATAGGAGTGCCCAAACTGCAGAGCCACAATTCTACATTATTTAGAGCGCAGTACCAGTAAGGTATTTTCATGCCAGCATCCCTGTCTGAGTTCTCGGGCACTACGTTTCTGTCTATATACATGTGCATCTCTTGGTCCACGTATTGTATTATCCATTTATCACCTGTTAGGCAACCCTGTCCCGGTGATTAAACTTGCCGACTAGCTTGGGCACTTTCTTTTTCATCATGCTCTCTTAATGCCATGATGTCGGTGTGTCATTTGGTTGACGTGATACTAGCCTTGCCATCCAACTCTATTCCGGTCGCTTTCCTCACATAGTCGCCATCAAACCGCCGTTGTCAAATGTTTATTCGTATCATAACCATATTTCATAATCTTCATTTATTTCGATGTGCTCTAGTTTGTATACGAGCTTCATTATTCCATCAGTTTTTCCATCGTAGTCATTCTGTCACCATTCAGCATGGCTAAATGCGCTGCCGTTTTGCCGTTTCCATGCCCTTATAGTCTGTTGTAGTCAGTGCTGTGATGTACTCGTGTTGACGCACATTTTATCGCCGTCATTGCTGCTTAGTAATCCCAGTTTCCTTTCTTCGTCATCCCCGGCACTTTCCTTCTTTTTTACCCAGTTTCACCAGCTATATGCTAAACCTGTTATGGTGCGGAGGGAGCCGCACGTGGGTGTGTCCGAAATACGGGAAGCTTCATATTTGGGAATTTTCCTTCACACAAGGACAGTATGTACGTGAGGCATGACGGAGGGGCGGGCTCTGGGCTAATATCCCTATCGGAAAGCCCAGTGGCGCTGTTCCAGCGCCATACCTTATTATTGGACCAGTGAGTCGCTGGGTACTGGAACGCTGGCGCGCTGCACAGTGAGACACCCGTTATGGGCCGAAATCGGGATTTTAAATTGCTTTTTAAAAATTTCGGTCATGCTCACGTCGCAGTTAAGAGTGCAACATAAGCACTGCAACAAAAACAAAAAAAAAGAGTCCGCTGGAGTCGAACCCCCCACCTCGACGCACTGCACATTCTGAATTTGACAAGTTCCCGCCAGACAACAGTTTGAAGACTAGATGCAGCTTGCTTTTTCTTCATGTTATAACTAATTCCGGTAGCCAATACAGTGAACCCTTAGTTGATTGAACTCCAAGTGACCCAAGGAAATAGCTCACTTAACTGGAACTTCACTAAACTGAATATCCACTACAATATGGAACAGCATTGGGCACAGCAGATATGAAGTCAAAAGGGATAAATCCAATTGATTTTGAAAGTAATTCTCTAAATTTCATTTGAACTGGCGCCCCTAAAGAGCAAGAGACTGTACCATCGGACCGGACACAGGAATGTATCGGCATCGCAACTTGCGGAGCCATACCGCAATGGCATCACCCACTGCCACGAGATGTTCCCTGTAGAGTCGTTTCTTGGAGGGATTGAACGAAGTTTCTCCTTCGAGCCTCGATTTTTTGTTTCACTATCGTTCACAACGTCGACGGAGCGATTCCGTATTCCTTCGTTACGTCTACTAGTCTTTGGGTGCTATCCAGACGTTGAACAATTTTGAGCTTGTCTAATAGACAACCGCTCCCGTTTTGTCGAATAATGCATATGGATGGATGGTGGAACTTTATTTATAGTCCTGAGAGACGCGACTAGCGCGCAGTGAGCTTCTCCCACTGCGCGCAGTGGGAGAAGCCAGATGAGACAGAAAAAATTTGGCAGATCCCACGTACCAGGGAAATCGATGTTATTCAAAGCATGCTGAGGGAATGCGACTGTGGTGTAATTTTTTTATTGAGTAATACGTTATGAAATGACGCTAAAGATATGTACAAATGCGCTACGCACAGACATATGCTTTATATTACCAGTGGTTTACAGTTGCGTAGTGATGCCCACATCAGCTTGGGTATTACCAACACCAGAGGCAGTAAGCTGATATATAGCGCTTGTGCTTGCGAGGATGGTAGCCCTGGCTAGTGCTACGTAGACCAACGGCGCTTAGTATGGAATTGACGTTAACCCGACATGACATCTGTATTATAAAAGTAGGTACGTAATGTTTATAAAATTAGGTAGCCAGCACTGCAACCACAATTCACGTTTCACGATCATTACGCCTGCGTAGGGTCTTTTTCCAAAAGGAGTTTCGAGACGTGGCGTGGCTCTGTCGTAGAATACTTTATTGCCAGGCAGGATACTTAGATTCGATTCCTTGAGGGACCCTGACATTTATTATTTGCAGTCTTCGTGTGAACGCTGCCCGTGTCAGTTTTTGTTAACGCTGTCACATTACATTACCAATGTCGCTTCTCGACATTCCTGGACAGATATAACTGTCAATCACCTATGGCGCATACCCGCGTACCGTGGCCCGTGGTATACGGGTATGTGCCGCACGTGTCTGGAGGAAAGGGTTCGACGACGTACGCGACGGAATTTTCACATTATTCATGTCATGAACAGCCAGACATATTTGTCAAACCCTGTTACCCTCTCAAGCTAATTTTGGTCTACCCCAAGTTAAAGAGATGATGACGAGAACACCCAGACGTAGGTGGCCAGATAGATAGATAGAGAGACAGACAGACAGACAGACAGACAGACAGACAGACAGACAGATAGATAGATAGATAGATAGATAGATAGATAGATAGATAGATAGATAGATAGATAGATAGATAGATAGATGGATGGATGGATGGATGGATGGATGGATGGATGGATGGATGGATGGATGGATGGATGGATAGATAGATAGATAGATAGATAGATAGATAGATAGATAGATAGATAGATAGATAGATAGATAGATAGATAGATAGATAGATAGATAGATAGATAGATAGATAGATAGATAGAAAAGCTCAAAGTGCCTGCAGTTGGCAGAGAAATGAATCGCATTGAAAATCCCGCTGCGTACGTCGTCAAACACTTTCCTCCAGACACGTGTGGCACATGCGCTTATATCATGGGCCGCGGTATGCGGGTATGCGCCACTAGTGATCAACAGTTTATAGTTGGCCAGGATCGGCAACAACAGACGCTGGTAATTTAAACAAAAACTGACATTGGCACTTTTGACCCGACATACGCAAAGAATAAATATCAGGGTCCTAACAGAAATCTAACCCAAGCATTCTGCGTAGCAATCAAGTATACTACCATTGAGACACGCCAGGTCTCGGAACTGCTGTGGAAAAAGACCCCGTGCAGGCGTAATGTTGGTGAAACGTCAATTGTAGTTGCATTGCTGGCTATCCAATTTTACAAAAATATTACATATGTACTTCTGTGATATAGGCGTCATGTCGGGTAAACGTCAGTTGTGGTTAAGCGCCATCCACTGAAGTTGGTCTACATAGCACTATCGAGAGCTATCATCCCCGCAAGCACAAGTGCTACATATCAAGTTCTACAAGTGCTTCCGGTGTTAGTAATACCCATGTTACTGCTGGCATCGTTTCGCAACTGTAAACAACTAGTTATATAAAGCATATAGGACTGTTCAACATATATCCGAGCGTGTGATATTTTTACCTATCTTCAGCGTCATTTCGTAACGTTTCACTCAATAAAAAATATACACCACAGTCGCCTTCCCTACGCATGCTTCGCATAAGTTCGATTCCCATGGTAGGTGGGGTCTGCCGAATTTTTTACTTACTATACTATACACAGTAATCTGAGAGCTCAACGGATGTTGACAAGCACTCCGACAACCTATATCTACTCAAAAGTTTATAGAGAAAAAATGTTTTTCTCAAAGAAGTTTAAGTGCGTTCCTTGTATCGCCAGTGTTGGTGCCGAGTATAGCTTCTCACTGTAATTGATGACTTCATGTGCGTTGACGTCGCTTGGGATTCAGGCTTACACAACTACACACATTTCCGAAAACAGTGCTAAACTGGTCAACATCCCTGTATTTCCTCTCTCTGCTATTTTCTTTCCTTCCAGAAAGAAGTAATCTTTGTTACGAACCATAGCCTGTTGCCCCGATGCAATTAGTATCGTTTACACTATTTTCCAAATGTATACATGCAAATAGTGAACGCGTAAACGGCGAAATAGCCTTGACAAGTTTTTTTCTTACAATCTCCACCTTCCTTCTTTCATACTCGTTAGCTGGAAACTTCAATGGCACACACTTACGCGTCTCAGCGCTGAACGTAAGTACTGCTTTCTACGTTTCAGGCCGCAAAGAGGTGCAGTCAGTATAAAAGGCGCCGATTCTAAGTGTCAACGCTTGAGCGCTCAGCTTCCAGCCTTTGTTTTGAGCACGTAAAAACACCGTCATATATTCAATCTAGCGCTGGCAATATGCAGAATTTCATCATTGTTTTTGTGTTCGTCTCGCACAGTACACGGGCCTCTACCATTTCGCCTCCATCGAAATGCGACCGCCGCGGCCGGGATCGAACCCGCGACCTTCGGGTCAGCAGCCGAGCACCCTAGCCACTGATCCACCGAGGCGGACAGCCGGTGCGTGGTGGGGTAAGTTGCAGCGCCACAGGGTTCATAGCGGCAGGCGCCTGCGCTAGCATAGGCGCGCTGGCGCTCCGCTGAGCTGGGCAGATCAGGAGTACAGTAGGTCGTGGTTTTGACCAGGGCTGGGCAGAGATAATCGGGAAAGTATTCCGGAATACAGATATCGAAATTCATGCGTTGGAAGCCTAAAATACAGATACTGAGATACATTTGCTTTGACGTAACGGGATATTTCGGAAATACTTTCGCAAAAAGGCAACAGTGTTCCGGAATACAGATATAGCAATACAGATACTGAAATACTTATTTTTTTTATTTCGGGGATGCTCATACTCCGCAAAGACATGTGTTAGGTGCAGCATAATGTTATAAATCAAGTTTCAACCCACTGAAACATCGAGATTATTTATTAGTTCACACAAAACCTTCAGCGTCATTACGACATTACAGAGGAGGGGGAGAGGGTTAAAAAGTACATTATTGGTAATCATAGCACTTTTACAGGTGTCAATTGCAATAAAATGTACACTATTTCACAGCAAGAGTAACAAACATCGCCTAGCAGCACGCATTGTTGCCACAACGTTGCGGCAATGTTATCTTCTAACATTGTCTCAACGTGGCTAATGTCCGCTTTTGGTCGAATTCCCGCAACATTCAAAGGCAACATTGCTACAACGTTAATGAAACATTTTCGCAACGCTGCTTGAATGTTTCTACAACATTTATCTAATCTTCATGTAATTTAACTGCAATGTGTAGCAATGTTGACGCAACGTTTTCGCGATGCTCCTGAAAGGTTCCTACAACATTTAGGCAACCTTATTGCAACAGAAGTGCTACAAATACAACGTTGATGCAATATTCTTGCAATCGTGCTTGAGTGTATCAACAACATTACGGCAACCTTTGAGTAACTTAATTGCGACACAGCGCCATTTTCGCCGTGCTACTGGGATGTTCCTGAAATATTCAGGCAAGCTTTGAGTACCTTAGCTTCAAAATACTGCGTTCTTATCATAATATAGTTGCAATGCTTCTTCAACGTTTCTACAATATATAAGAAACCTTCGAGTAAGTTGCAACATATGCGAACATTCAGCCACATTCACTTCAATGGCAATGGTGCGGTGTTCACGGCTCCTTTTTCACGCACCCTCATCCCTCAATCATACGCGTCTCGATTCCATCATGTCTACAGAAACACCATGTGACGGAGTGGAGCCGCCAATGCTATAGAAGGCAATAAATTAAATTATTAAATTTACATGGTTTGTAATCATGCTCTACACCAGTGGCCATGAAGACAGCCCCGCTTGAACAGCTATGTTACATGCAGATCTACTTGGTGCCAGTTAATGGTTACGGTAGTAGAAGTATTTGTCATAAGTTGTAAACAGAGCAGTTTATATTATCCTAGCGTACATCACTGTGCAAAATGAATTATTTATTCATGTTTCTAATGCAATAAATACATGTTTCAAATATCTGGTCAGCAATACTGTTTTGAAAAGCAACCGCAGGTTAATCCATGATAGCCGTGCCGACGGTGAGCTTCCTATGGCATGGGAGTTTCTAGACATGAGTTCATCACTGAGAGTAAATAATGTAAAATGTAGAGCAAAGATTTATTGCACATCATAAGAGAAAATACACAGAGGTTGTCATATAAGCAAATTTCCAGAATCAAATGAATGCTGCAATTTTTTTCTACGGAAAATATGTTTACATATTGTCCAAGATTAATGTACATGTCCAGAACAGCGATATAGCAGAAACGTTTCCATTCATCAATTGTGATCGCAATCTTTGATGAGGGTCCCGTTGCGGCTAGCTGTGCGACATTTACCGTAAAAGGGCCACCAGTGTTCATGGAGACACCGACTTCTAGCAATAAACAAAATAACATTGACAGATTCCACTACTGAAAAGGTAAACAAAAATTTAAAGATGCAAGATATTAGCACCGTTGCTTGCTGGTCTTATAGTAAAGCTAGCAGTATCCAGAAAAAAAATACTGCATACTATAACATTACAAAATATTTTGAACAAACTTATCCTTTTGAAGACATCCTAGCAGTTGTGACAAAATGTGACACAGGAATAAGTGAGAAATAATCTTCCAAGGATGGTAGCCATGACTCTGTGGTCACTCATCAAGTTTTCTTAACAAAGCTGCAAAGCCAGGCTTGACATATATTCTAATCCTACAACACAGTGTGAACAAACTTAAGTACAATTTCACTTTTTGAAATATCCAGGATAGCATAAGGCACAGGATAAAGTAAGCAATAATTCTACAGGACTGGTGCCCATAACTATGTGGTCAATCGTCGATGTATCTTAACCCATTAAGGACCACGAAAGAACTACTGGTCCGATTTTATTGAAATTTTGCTTATTTCATTAACCACAACAGATAACCACACGTGCAAATTTTCATAAAGTTACGTGCGTTTCTTCAGGAGTTATGATACTGTACTATAAAAAGTACGCTGGGCCTTCGAGATAGCAACGGGCAAGGTGACTTGATGCAAGAATGGCGAGTACGCTGGGCCCTTGTGAAACGAATAACAAAGTTATCGTGGCCCATGCCACTTAATCAAGGACCAGTGCTTTAGGGAAAGCGTAACGTCACGCTTTTCGCCACAAAATTTCGATGTGTTTTGGCAGAATTCTTCTGTTTTGCCGGCTTCTTGTGAAGATGTCCGTATGGATAGAGGGTAATAGCAAGCACAGTAGAATCTGGAGAGCTTTGATACTTCTCTTGGGTACAACAAGGCGCAGTCAGTGTTTTGCTGTTATGCGACTAAAGGACAATAGTCAACGCGTAGAGGGTCTGCTAAAACCTACAATTGGGTAGCAGACCCTTTATGCGTTGTCTGCGGCTATTTCGATCATCTAGGTAAATAGGGGCTGGTACCACTTTTTCTCAGCGATGAAAATTGTCTAGTCATTCGCAGCTTAATCGTAAAGCTCAAACCTCCTCATGGCATTGTTACTGCGGATGAAGAAGGGCGACAGTGGCACTACTTTTTTTTCTTTTCAGTGAATGGCCACCACGATAAAGAGCACAGTGACTCAACTGTGTAGCCTTTCGTCAGCATAACAATTATGCTCTTGTCTATGCCATTTTCGAAACAAAGCTGCTTTCCTGAGTCAAAACAGAAGTTATCTTACGCATGTTCCTCTCGTTCCATGTTTTTTTATCGTTAGCAGAGGGCATCCATTCGCACCGTCGTCATTCCCCTCCTCCTCCTAAGTTCCCATGTTAGGGTCAGAATCGCCAATTAAAATATCAAGAGGCTCTCGTATTATCACAGCGACATCTTTCGCAGCCTCATGAGTCTCAGATAACCGAAAAAACGGCATTCATAACAAAAAAAGCCTGTTGAATCTATGATGCAACGCACAACAAGAGTTACATGTATGCTCCCACGAAGTCCCAGTGTACTAAATAAAGTACAGCAACATTTGATTACTCCTCACAGCAAAACTATGCACTCTATAGGCTTCTCGCGCTTTGCAGGGATTGAATTGTTTTTCCTGAAGCAGAAACCGTCCGTTTTTTCAACATATAAAATGTAAAACTTCAAATTAATTTAGAAAAAGTAGTACTGACCACGTGCGTTTAACAGGCTCTCAATTTCCTAAAGTTTGACGACTCATAAAACAGAAAAAACAAAATCGAGTCAATATTCCAAATTAGGATTTTCTTGCTGCAACCTTTGGCATCAGAAATTGTAATGAGCACGATCAGAATATTCTGTTTTGTATTTTCTATGCCCGAAAAAGGAAGTGTACTTTTTAAAGTACACTGGTCCCTAATGGGTTAACATCAACGATACTGTAAATGCACCTTAGAGTAGATAATGTAGTATTTACAAAATGGAATGAACAAAGAAAAGTGCGACTTGCCCTTTCGAAGCTATCTTAACTGTACAAAAACTGACACGGTAGAAGAAAACATTTGGATAACATTGAAGATGATGGATGAAGGCTAAATTCAGGACGGCACTGCCTCTCTGCAGACGAAAAAGAAAAATACAAAAACTAAATTCGCAGAACAAAGCAACATGCTTAATAAAGTCAAATGAAGCACTTCGGCATATTCAGAGAAATTCTTGCTAGTTTGCTTTTAAATCTCCGACAGCAATTTCACTGAACCTGCAATTGTGTCAAAAGCCTTACGAAAAAAATGAATACATCCTGTAACTCGTGTTCCCCTCTTTGTTATGGGTTATTCTCAATAAAGCACCAGAGCACCATTGAGTTTCACTGCTCAGAGATGAACGCATTGCCATGCATGAGCCCCGGAAAAATTTATCTATATATGCAAAGTACAAAAGTTCAGCCTAACGGGTGTACGCTACATTATGCACCTGCTGTGGCTACATAATTACTAAAGCCGCTGCAAAATGTTACACGCAGCCACATTTTCAAGGTACACTCTTAATCTGGATCCACATAAGATCCACTTAGTAGCTGGAACTTTTTTGCAAAAAAGTTCCAGCTATACATTTAGAACTGCGTCCCACATATTTTCAAAAATAGATGAAACAGTGCCCCACTTATTTTTACTAAATAATTTTGTGGATCATGGTTCCACATAAGAGTATATGGAACCCTGTTCCAAATAAAAGGGTTGTTTCAGTTACTGGAACGCTGATCCTCATAAAATAGTTATGGCTATATCCGGTATGCCGTTCCAGGTACTTTCAGACCTGCTTTTTATATAAAGCAATGTTCTAATAGAGAGTTAGGAAGCTGTTTATGAGTTCACACTTCTGCAATATTTTTGCTTTCCCCTGTCAGTACAAACTAAGGTCATATGCCAAGCTGGCTTGGCATGTGGCCTGTGCTGATACCAACAATTGAAAGTAGAAATTTTAGCAGCAGTGTCCCCGAGAGTTCCCAACAGTTCCCTATTAGAGCACAGTTCTATGTAAAAGTAGGTTTGAGGTACCTGGAATGGCAGACTGGATACCTTGGCTTTGCCTGCCGGATCCTGTTCTGGCATTTAGCTGCATGTAAAAGAAACAAGGTACATAAATGAAACAAATTATTACATTGCTTTTCAAAATGAGTAAACTTTATTGAGGGGCAGTATTGTGTACACTGAAGACATGTTCGTTTCAAATTTCATAGAAAATGCCTAGTCAAAAAGGAACAAATGCCATAAATAAAAGAAACTAGGCATGTTTCAAGAAAGTGCGCGAAAAACGTGGACGAAGAGAGACGGGAACAACACAAGCGCATACTAACAACTGACATTTTTTTATTGAAAGCACGAGAATATAAAGGAAGAAAATCCCAAAAAAACCATACGTGCGTGCACGAACCCAAAGACCACTACATTTGCGCATCAAGATACCCAATCTCTGATTGATGCAGTGCCACGGAGGGCTTAGCGACACAACTAACACCAGCTTTTAAAATAAAATACGCTTCCACCAGCTCACGTGTCGTACGATCCTTATGCCGCGCAATGACTTTGGTTCTTCTGAAATCTGGGCTGCAGTTACACTGACGACAATGTAATGATAGGTTAGTTGAAGGCTGTCCTTTCATAGAAAGACGATGATCATTCAACCTTTGGTTGAGACAACGCCCGGTCTGGCCAATGTAGCTATTGCCACAGGAAAGGGGAACAGAATATACAACACCCTTGCCGCAGTCTGTTGGGGCTTCCCTGTGTTTGACATTGCACTCAAACCACTTCTGCGCGGTACCCTCGACCTTTCTTTCCACCACCCCACACAAACTGCTTAACTTATTTCTCGCAGAAAACACCACGCGAATCCCATACTTGGTGTTTTCTGCGAGGTGTTTCTGCGTGGTGTTTTCTGCGAGAAATAAGTTAAGCAGTTTGTGTGGGGTGGTGGAAAGAAAGGTCGAGGGTACCGCGCAGAAGTGGTTTGAGTGCAATGTCAAACACAGGGAAGCCCCAACAGACTGCGGCAAGGGTGTTGTATATTCTGTTCCCCTTTCCTGTGGCAATAGCTACATTGGCCAGACCGGGCGTTGTCTCAACCAAAGGTTGAATGATCATCGTCTTTCTATGAAAGGACAGCCTTCAACTAACCTATCATTACATTGTCGTCAGTGTAACTGCAGCCCAGATTTCAGAAGAACCAAAGTCATTGCGCGGCATAAGGATCGTACGACACGTGAGCTGGTGGAAGCGTATTTTATTTTAAAAGCTGGTGTTAGTTGTGTCGCTAAGCCCTCCGTGGCACTGCATCAATCAGAGATTGGGTATCTTGATGCGCAAATGTAGTGGTCTTTGGGTTCGTGCACGCACGTATGGTTTTTTTGGGATTTTCTTCCTTTATATTCTCGTGCTTTCAATAAAAAATGTCAGTTGTTAGTATGCGCTTGTGTTGTTCCCGTCTCTCTTCGTCCACGTTTTTCGCGCACTTTCTTCAAACATGGAATACCAACTCGCCCAACAGTCCATTCTTCTAAACTAGGCATTAAGGGGCATTCATGCGTATGCCCCTATATTAAAAAAAGTTGGTAATAAAAATGGCCCGGAACATAAGTGCAGCACATGCAAATAAACTTGTACATCGGCTATGGAAAAAAGGAGCATTGAACAATGCTATAAAAATGCCGGCTTATCACAGGAAATAAAGTAACTCAAATGCGCAAGTACCCATCTGCCATTTACTGAGTTTACGCATCCCCATTTAAAAAAGAATTCAGTACTCTAAGAATTATACGAAAAAGGCATAAAGCAATGGGCTGAAAGGGTTGAATTAAGACAAGAAAAAAAAGCAATGTAGTGGATCAGTTATTAACCAGAAAATCAGTGCAAGCCAATATAAAGAATGAAACATTTGCACACGAAAACTTCCCAGAAGCATGTGGCAAATATCGCAACAAAAACATGAACACTGGAAACAATACAGTTGGCAGATCACAGTTGTACATATAATACAAAGCTAATCGTGACCAAAACACTTTATCAGCCCCTGAAAAAAGCCTCCCACTCCAGGCAGGTTACATGATCCAGCATTGTGTAGTTTGGGATAAGTCATCCTAAACACTGCCATGAAAGCTCGTGTACATGTTAATAAAATATAATGCCCCAAATATATCTGGAAGAATGCTACACATTTTAAATAGTCAACAAGGCAACAGCGAAATATTAGAGACTCTGCAAAACAAGTGAGAAATCTTTGAATAACCAAACTCAGCCTTGAAAAATACAAGTGATATCTTTAAAAAAAGCCAGCCTTGAAACCTACAGCCTACAACCAGCACTTCGCCTTGGTGATAAAAAATTTTACAAGTCACGACTTTGTGTTACAGCTGAACATTTAGCACGTCAATATTGGGCCTGACCGCTTCAGGTTTTCAACAGATATTAACTTAACATCAAGCCACTGTGAAATGGCTCACCCTTTACAACAACTGTCTGCACAAGTCCCAAAAACTGTTCAAAAGCGTATAGGTATGACAGGTTTAAAATAAAATATACAGTCAACAGGAGGATGACTGCCTTCTCAGGTGATGATGCAGGTGGTAATGCCACAATGTTTTCCTTGCAAGCAATCTTGAAGTTGCCATTCTCTTTCAAAATGTATGGGCCTGGTGGAAACCTCTTCCCAAGCTCTTGTGCCTTTATGGAAAAGAGAAGCAGCAAATCTTAACTATACACTGGCTTTAAATATTGGTGTTCGTGGTGATACCCTTTTTATAAAACTACTCATTAATTTCACTATGATTTCTTGGTTTCCTTTCTGTCAAACCTGCAAAAGGTGCCAATAAGCACAAAAATTTTGTGAGCATGGCACATCGACGATTGCTTAGTGTGAATGGAATCGCTGCTTTATTTCTGGGAAAAGCATTACGCTTTTCTGGTTGAATGACCTGAGCATCAATCGGCTTTTCCAGCCTTGAGGGATTTTAAGTTACCAACCAAACAATATATTTATCTTTGTGCACTTCATACTTCATGCACCTTCCCACTAAAATTAATGCCCTCCTTACTCCATTATGTGTTTTCCAGTTGTATGGTCCTTAAGATAAGTTACAAGTAAAACACGATTGAAAAAGTCTGATTTAAATCCACCTTTCCATACTTTTTTCGGTATTTTGTGTACAGAACTACAGCCTTGGTGTTTTTTATCAGTCCCTTTCCATGCAAGAGATCCCAAAGTGCCGCCTTACTCTAGTAAAAACCGCAGCATCGGCCTTCTTGGGTCAAACAAATTCTTCAAGTCCCATGAGACTTCCACGGTCCAAAATCTCTTACATTTCGCTTAGCTTGGCCTCAAAAGCCTCCACTGCGTCTCTAAACCTTATTTCTGCTTCAAAGGCAAGCTGAAAGAAATGCACATTAACTAAAACTTTATGGCCCACTGAAACAAAAACAGGCCCTAGGATAGCTTCAAATACTTTAATTCTGCTGAACTATATGATTGGAGAAAATATCACCTTCACACAACTATTCAAGCAGCAGAGTTGGTTCTGTATTCATCTTGACTTAGAAGAGATCTTTCAACATTCATTGTTATAGCAATGCCTTATCACCAATGTTAAAGCTTATCAAGCACGAGCCGGTCTGTGTAAATGACCACTCACTTTTTATCATTCATCAAACACTACAGAGCCTAGCTGACTAAACATAAATCACAGCTTACAGAGCTGTGATTTATGCTTACATTTACTTAATTTACCTTACAGAGCAAACCCACACGATTTGAAAAACATCAGCGATCTTACCACGTCAAGATTAAAAATGTATGATGGCAAATCATCTGGTGCATTGGAGCTGCGGGCCTCAGCAGTGGCGGTCAAAAGCATTTTTAT
The DNA here is from genome assembly GCA_030522465.1 of Rhipicephalus appendiculatus. Taxonomy (NCBI): domain Eukaryota; kingdom Metazoa; phylum Arthropoda; class Arachnida; order Ixodida; family Ixodidae; genus Rhipicephalus; species Rhipicephalus appendiculatus. The sequence goes on from JALIZH010011273.1 coordinate 61,612, forward strand.
TCCCCCAAGATCCATAAAAAAGGGATCTGTGACCAGTCCTCAATTGCCTATGCAAAAAAGCAAAGCAGAAAAATAAGGAACTGTACACATTAGCAAAGCACAGATCATAAAATAAGCTATGTTTACGTGCTTGTGACAAACCACATATAGTAACATCAATGAAAAATCGCCTGACGTTAACACTTGAAATGGCGAAATGCATTACACCTCATTGCAGAAAATGTATGCACATCAATGAAAATTGATAGCACAGTTGAAGAGATGGCAAGCAGCTCATCAACGAAATAAATAAAAAATCCTCCTGTCTGGAAGCTAGAGCCTAAGGAAATGATGCTGGGGTAGAACACAGAAAGGCAGTGAACCAATAAAGCATTTTCATTTGGGAATATCACATTTCTTTTAGCAAGTGCAGCTTCCAAACTGAGCAGCAGCACAGGCATTTCTTACATTCCATGTCTGCCACAGCTGCAGTCAATAGGCATAAATGCGTGGACTGGAAGCCAGTGCAACCCGAATACCTGCAGGTCACTTTGCCTGCCGACAAATGGTTTACCAATGCGAGAAGTAGCAGGTGCTTGCCTATAAGAGTAATATCGTCAGCTGGAACTTTCACCATAGAGGTAACTAACATGTTGTCAGGCAATGTTTGAACAAGGCCTGTGAAAAATGAAATTCTCACCTTCCGTTCAAGAAGTGCGTCAGGACACGGGATTGGGTTGCTGGAAGCGTGGTCACTTTCTGCAGGCTTCTCAGACACTTTTTTTTATCCGAAGCAGCCGCGTTTTCTTCGTTGCACTCACAGATCGCATGAATGCATTCTCAAACAGCATGCGTCAACATTGAAATACATAGCGGTATACACTTCACATGGTAGTGGCTTCTCCAAATAATTCGATGATTGAGTGCTCAATATGGAATGGAATGGTTATAAATATTCCATTATACATCTAACATAACAAAATACATAACAAGTGTATTGAGAATGTGTTCTTTTTAATGCTGCTACCACGTATAAACATTACTGTTCAAGTCACAGGATGTGATAAATTTTGTGTCGTGGGCAAAATTTATGTCACAAAGGTGTGTCCGCCTCTAATCTTATCCTCTATGTATATAGGCCGCGTGGTGGCATGAGCCAAACTAGAGCTGCTGGTGGGTTAGGCTGCTGCATAAGATTCTCACAAATCATAGCTACATGCCTGTTACATTCATTGTCGATGAAGATTTTATCGTTGCATAGCATCCTGTGGTCTGGCCAATGCATCTGACAAGAGGCATTAAACCTTATTTACTCACCCAATACTAATCTAAAACTAGCGTTACTTATGAGCTCCACCTGTATTTGGGGATACCATTGATTTAAACAATTTGATTTAACAGCAGACTGCACTGGTATACCACGCTGACAAACTAAATCAACCAGTTTACAGGGAGTTGGCGAAGATTTATTTAAAAAGGTGTGAAAGCTATCTCCATATGGTTTGCGACTACTATATACAACACAATTGACATTCTCAGGGTAGCAAGATACTAATTTAGAATTTATTACCTATTCTTTCTTTCTTGCAGCCTGTTTCAAGCACAAATTCACTCATTTTTAAAAATCCTCATACCAGGGGCTTATTTGGTCACTGGAATCAACTGGAAAGTTGATTAAATTTCATGTTTGCAGTTCCAACTGCAGGCTTTTTTTATGAGCGCTAATGCCAATGTACCTTGAAGCAAGTACCATGTGAAAGCAAGTACCACGTGACACTAGAAATCGAATTGTGTTAAACAGGCTGTAGTAAACAGGCAACGCCGAGAAAGTTCTAAGCAATCAGTTTAAAAGATCTTCGCTGCACAGTAAGACAAAAATTACAGGAAGCACGTTAGTGTCTGCAGTAAACTATGCGGCATGCGAACAGTATAACATATCGAATGGAGCAGACAACACTGGTCATGCTTACAGGCTCCGTGAGCACCTTGTGCACCGGGAGCTGGAGCTAAACAAATTGAGGTGAGAGCTAAGCCACAATAAAATCAATTCCTGTGAGGCCCAGAGAAATCGCAGCACCTCTCAAATAATGAATGGAGCAAAAAGCTGAAAATTTTAACCTCCAGTAACTGCCACAATGTTACGCCAGCAACCACAACCCGCTGAGCAACCGTCAATATCTTGCAAAGCAACATACTGTAAGGGGGCATACGGATTACTGGGAAACTAACACGCGAACCAGCAACGTCGTCGGAGTCATAAATGTCGAGCGGATTTCGGCCCACGAGCACGCAAATGGACGCGAATTACCGTTTACCGAATACGTTTCGCCAAAACAAAGGGAAGTTTCACGCCCAAAGACAAAGTGAAGTTGCACGCTACGAAAACAATTTCCGCGCAGAATTTAAAACAGCGTAAACGACAAAGTAAACACACTAATTCGATTTGCCTTTTCGCCTTTGCCTCGTGATCCGCAATTTGGCGGAATAACTGCCATCATTCCGTCAATTAGATTGCTCGATTACGAATGCTGGAAACAAATCCGCCGGAATGGTACTCAAACTATCGGGCTACATAAGCAGTAAATGTATTCGTAGAGCGAGTTCGGCAGGTGTGCCTGAATTCAACTGAATACATACGACAGCGTAGCAGTATCCTACCCTAAAACAGTAGTGTTTTTGGTTTCAGTGAACAACAGCCGCAACGAGCTCATAAATATACAGCACTGACCTTTGTTTGCGCCTCTTGGCAACTCCACCACTCCTCTTCGTCGTAACGGTTCCCGCCAAACTGGCCGACAGCACACGACCTTCATTTCTAGTAGTTCGCATCAGGCGCGACACGCGCCACTGCGGGCACTGCACTGTGTGTGCCACTTGTGGCGTGGGTGAAGCAGAACGTTTACAACTAGCGGAGCAAAAGCTGAGAGGTTGGGGCGCTGCAATCGTAACGAGTGTTTGATCATTCCCGTTTTCGTGCTTTGGCGTTGTAGCAGTTGCAGCCCCACTGAACCTTGGGTCACAACGCAAACCGCGCCAGTCATAAGGGGACTCTGGAGACTCAGCGAGGAGGAGTTGTCGGACGTCGCGCATGCGCGCTGCAGCGCATGTTGTGTGGAACAAGACACAAGCAAAAAATATACAAGCTAATGTCCAGAAATTTTACTGGGACCTAAGTGGAACGATAACTGGATCACGCAACACCGCCTCCTCCCCTTTACTGAGTTCCAGATAAGAACGATATACATAAAGAAAACAGAACGAACGTTCCACATAAGATCCCACTTATATGTCTCGTTCCACTTATTACAAGTTCGGATCCAGATAAAGATATGTGGATCACCTTTTTTACTGGAACTTATATGGAACCAGATTAAGAGTGTAGCAAATGCAAAAACAGCGGGCGACTCTTCGTACTTGCCCTGTCACCTTCAAGATCAGCTAGAAAACACCTGTTCGGCGTTAGGCAAGGAGGAAGCGCCTGATTCAGCGCTCGACAAAGTAAAACTACATATATCACCTCCGCTGTTACGGATGAGCAAGATAAACTGACCGCGCCATGCGACTGAAGGAGCCGAGCAGGTGGGTCAGAAAACGGAACTTTAGCCCCTCGCTCTGCGGACTCGTTCGCCGAGTGACCGTCGCTGCAACAGTCGTCACTTGGCTCGAAACAGCTAGCGAGCTCAGAATGGACAGCCTTAGTTGCTCTTCGACACTTTCTTCTGCCGCCTACTGCACTCAGGGATTCAGCGCACACTTAACCTGCTGCAGTTTTCGCCGGCGAACTTTGTATAGCAAGAGAAGAGACACAGCGAGAAGAGCAAACCACGGAATATTCTGCGAGTGGCTGCTAACCGGACGACTGAATGATCCGAAAAAAAAACTTACCGTTCTTTTTCTAAGCCAGTATGTGAAGTCTTCAGGTGAGCGCCGCGAAGATTCAAAACATCGCGCACAACTTTCTGCGGGAGAGCGAGAGAGCCACGAAAACTTTACGCCCGGCCATTGACGATGTCAGTAACCGTAGGACTGCCGCTGATCAGCAAAAGCCTCCTTTCGTTTCGGTTTCACTTATACATACCTTTTTGCCCCTGTGGTACCGCAGCGTCAGAAGCAACGCTCAAGTAGAATAAGTTATGCAAGTACATATTTAGACGAAACGTTTCTTGTGCATGTGCAAATAGAAATGGACGCACAAAAGACCTGTTATTCTTAGCTTTCTGTTTCCTGCGCTGGCATGGTATAAACACAGCACGTTAGATCAAAATAGTCGCTCAATATATCGGGCTAAAGAAAGAAAATATAATAAAACATGGTTGACCCCTCCGTCATAGCAATCGGTATAACACGAAAATGAAACGTGTCCTTACCGAAGTAGTTGAATGTTCACTGTACATTGATATAAGAGAGCTTGCACAATGTCCATTTTTGTTTGACAGTTACAGCGCCGCTTAACATGGTTGCATACACGTTTACTCTTGTTGGTGCATCTGTATCCCGACGACTAACGTCCATAATGAATGATTGAACAAACCCTTGTGGTGATAGATGCTTGTGGTAGCTGTACGGTGAGAGCGGAATCATAGAAACGGTGTGACAGCCAGAAGAGCGTCCCTGATTGGACGCCGAACTTGGGTTAAGGTCGCCTACTCACGGCATTATAGAGCTATTGTAGAACGCTACCCGACTAGAGGGAAACGCAGCGCGCGTCGTGTCTTCCCCGTTGGCTGCCTGCGATTTTTCGCGGGGCAAGCTTAAGCTGGGAACGCGGAGTTGCGGCCACGCAAAGCACTCGCGCGTCGCAGAGCTATTTTTGGTATGGACGGTTGTTATGAGCGAGGCCGATGCTAGGGGTAAGGTCGCCACCTGGCAGCATGTTAATGCGTCGACAAAATTGTGCTTTTACATCTGATTTGGACATGCGCAGCTTTCTCAAAAGGCAGACGGCGCATTCAACATCTGCTGCATGGCGACATGACCGCTTTACGGAATTTAATAAAGTCCGACCATGAAGCACAGAAAGCTCTGGCAATATACGGTAGTCAAAGTGGCCTGTTTAGAGTGGTGTAGGAGAGGTCGCCTGACCCGTGCGAAGGCGTGAGTGACATGAAGCTGCTCATCACCCTTTATTCCCCTTACCCATTTCCCAGCTAATCCCCAACAGCGGCCAAGAGCCGTCCCTTTCCTTTAATAAAGGTCATATTCATTCATTCCTACTCAAAACGCGCCGAATTGGTCGGACGCGTAGAAACGACGTTCTGGAGGAACTAATTGTGTATTTCGCGTGATTGTGCCCACATTTCGTCTTCATTAGAAATGGTTAGAAATAGAGATGTGCTCTAGGAGGTGCATGAACGCATAATTGCGCCATGTTAGTGCTGATGAGGAATACTTCCTAGCGGCGGCTAATATTGGCTGACTTTTTGTTACTGTTGGCACAATGTTCGATACTCTTAATTCTTTGTCGTAGTGTTGCCGTCACATGGCATGAGCAGACAGCGCTACGTAAACACAGCAGTTATTACAAAAATATCCCTGATTTTTTTATACTTTATGTTTGCTCTTCCAAAAAAATGCTGAACAGAATTTCTTCTCTGCCTTCCAGGTGTGGATGGGCCTGTTTCTTAGCCTGCTCCTATGCGTGCTTGCAAGTGTGCTAGCAGAAGCTGGAAACTACATGCGCCGGAAGAAAAAACATATACGTGAACTACTACAGGACAACTGGTGGATGTACATGTCAGCGATGTTCATGGAACGTAAGCAGAATGGACTACCGAGTACTTTATGATAATCCGCAGGCATTCCTTTTTGGTGATAATTTGCTTCTCAATTCCGCAGAAAATGGAGGAATATATTAATACTAGTGGAAGATGTGGTCACCGAGAGATATGAAAACTAGGCACTTTTCAAACTTCAAAAAAGAAAACGGCAGATCCTACGCATTGTGGGAATCGATATAATGCGAAGCAGCCAGCAAGGAGCTAATCATTGTGTACGTAACATGCATGTCATGATTTACATGTTGGGACATGTTATGTATGTCCGTCATATAGTCACGTCACGCCATTCCAATATTGGTGTATATCAAGTATATGGAAACCACGTCTGCGTCTGTCCTATGATTGGACAGTGCGATTTGGTGCCATGCCCCCATCTACGGATCTGGGGGGAGATATATTCTTTATAATCAGCCCCCCGCGGGCCTTCGAAGAGGTCGTCATGATGTAGCGAAATATTCGTCATGTGACGAAATGCTCGCCTGTAAATAATTTAAAATAAACCCCTGTAAAACTTCCCTTCAGTCTCTTCATGCTGCCTCGGCATCTTCCTCCCGAGTCTCCGAAGACGGCAACGGCCGGTCGCAACAACCCAACAGGGGCACTTTTTCGTGCACGTCTCAAGGGCAGTTTACAATTTTTAAAGAAAATGTAAAAGCGTTGCGCGATAGAAAACAAGCTGAAGCTGTTCCGAGATATGCGTACCGCGATCCGTAAATGGTGCATATGACTAGCTTGCCGTTATATCGCCGGCACAAGCATGGCGCGTGGCTGTGTTGGCTAGCCCAGCAGGCTGCGGAGCGAGGGGTCGCTGGTTGGAATCCCTGATCAGGTGCTTTGGAATTTTTTTCTAGTGATTTATTTTTCTTTATGCCTTTTTACACATAAAAATACTTACACATATCCGGGACATGATGGCAACGGCAAAACTCAGCCGAGAGTGTCCATATAATTCCTATAGCAATAAAAAAAGTCGTACTGGCATTCGCGCGACTAAAAACATAAACCGCAAATATCACGTGACCACGCGGCCAGCTCATTCACTTCGTCTTTGTGTGGGCCAGGGGATCGCGCATGCTGACGGAACGTCCGAGCAACTCGGAGAGCGCTGTGACGGCGGCGCGGTCGCCGAGGCTCAGTGGCGTTAAGCGTCATCGCACCCGAATCGTCATGCGCCTCGACGGCTCGCGGCACTTGCCGCGATATTGGGTATCGACCAGTGTTCCCAGGCAATTTTCGGAAAGCACCCTATTACGCGGTCAAAATTAATCTACTTTAAACTACATAACGTTTTTAAATACCCTACATTTCGCCCTATGAATAAATATAGCTCAGTGTAACAATAAAAAAACACCGACTAGACTTCACTGTACGACATGCAGACGTGTGGTGGTGCGGAAGTCATTAGCGACTTCAGCGGTTTGAAAGTTAGTTTCAAAGGGAGACTAAAGAATATGAAAGGCAGTATTTAAGAAAAAAACGTTACGGTATTTGTATGGGAAGAGCTTTGGCTCACAGTTGAAAAAAAAAAACTGAGAGTAATCAGCAACTATAGTGCTGCTAGTGTGACCGACATGGTAACAAAGAACTTTACGCGTAACGTCATGGAGGCGGGAAAGGTATAGTGCAGAGCAGCAGTGGGAAAAAAACAGGCTCTGAGTATACTGAAAGGGTAAAGACGAAATAAGCAAGGTTGCATTTAACGATAATTCAAAGGGAAGCGCCTTGCTGTTCGAAGCGACATCGGGTTGCCTTAGAAGGTGTAGTTGGCAGTCTAGATTATGTAAAGTATAGGAAAGCAAATGCGTGGGAAAGTTAAGGAAACGACTGAGCATGTTTTAATTGAACGTGGAGATGTGCACTCGGGAGTTTGTTAGAGCACTAGCCCATAAGAACCTTTGGGTTTTAAGGCGAAAGCCTTTAATGTCTCATGCTCACGTCCGTCCGGTGTCCGTCCGTCCGGTGTCCGTCCGTCCGGTGTCCGTCCGTCCGTCCGTCCGGTGTCCGTCCGTCCACACCCCCCACTGCACATGCGCCAACCCATTAAAAAAAATAAAAATAAAAAACCTCCTCTCCACCTCTCTCTCCTCTAGGCATCCCTCCCCCGCGGAGGCCACACCCCTCACTGCGCATGCGCGTCCCCTCCCTCTCTCCCCTTCTACGCTCCCCCTTTCTCCTCTCCTACGCTCCCCCTCTCTCCTCTAGGCATCCCTCCCCGCGGCGTCCACACCCCCCACTGCGCATGCGCGTCATCCCCTCTCCTACGCTCCCCCCTCTCTCGCCTCGCGACGCCGACGCAGGCAGCGTCTGCTAGCGAGTTTCTTGGTTGAAAAAACCGACTGCTCGCGCTGCACAACCGTTCACTAGCCACCCCGTATATATGGCAATGGCTTCTTGACCTGCAAGGTGGTGCCGGTGGGAGATTTCTCCTGTGCGTTGTGGAACGATAAAAAATTCGCAGCGTGCGCGTTAACTAAAAGCGGACTGCGGGTCTCTGTGTCCAGTCCGAGTCTTCTGTCTCTCATTGCCCATTAGCAGCGATTGGGCATGTTCCAGTAGGAAACAGCGGTCGATCACTGCGTGCTTTGCGCTCCCCCAGGTTTCTCTCCTGTGCAACGCTGCGATGAGCGCCAGCGTCAACGCCGCCGCCAGTGTAAGCGTTAGCGCCCGCTGCTTCGCATCTACACATCGTTCCCTTTAGCGGGAGATGGTGAAATCTTTAAGACGAAAGCCTTTAATGTCTCATGCTCACGTCCGTCCGGTGTCCGTCCGACCGTCTGTCCGTCCGTCCATCCATCCATCCATCCGTCCGTCCGTCCGTGTCCGTCCGTGTCCGTCCGTGTCCGTCCGTCCGTCCGTCCGTCCATTCATCCGTCCGTCCGTGTCCGTCCATCCGTCCGTCCGTCCGTCCGTCCGTCCATCCGAGCTCTGGCACGGAGCCAGGTGGCCGCCGGGATGCGCAGACGGAACGCCGGTCGCGTCGGTCTCTATAGCGCTCGCGCTTTGCTTGCGTAGCGTCCCTGTGCCCAGAGTTTGCAATCATTCTGACGGACGCCGTCTCAATGGACCCAGGCGTTCACGGAATATACTTTCCAATTTACAAAGGGTCCGTCAATTTAAGAGCTGGAACGCGGATGGCGTTCGCACGATGCGCAAAGCGCGAGGAAAATACTAACGCATGCGGTCGGAGGAAGACGAGTCTCGCGTCTCGCTGCGATTCGCGGTAAAATATTACAGAAGAAAACACGCACCCATTCGGTTTGTGTCTTATCCCACTGAGAGTGTAAAAGATAAAAGACATGGCATAGTCAGTGGAATGGCCACACGCTTTCGCCGAACACACTTTGTAATGTACAAAGTGTCCTTCAATTTTTATCGGATATTGGAAATGTACACATGCCCGCGATAGAAATGGGTAAAAAACGACTGCCGGATGGAGGCGAGAAATAGGCAGAAAGCAAAAAAAAAAAGTGGCACGGAAACTAAGGCGCAGAAACGTGGATTGTGAAAGTATAAGGTGTTTTTATTTATCGGAAGAGAACCATAATCCACCTGGACATGATTTGGCCGTAACGTTTTTATTGGGACAGGAATTATATGGACAGTCTCGATGAGTTTTTGCCGCTGCCGTCGCCGTCAGTCGCGCATAAAATCCAAATTGATATGATACCCAGAGCATCGTATGTTCCACCCTGCGGGTAATAGCGCGCGAGCGGTGGTGGCGAACGCAGCTGAAGTGGAGATCAAACTAGCCGGCACATGTTCGTCGCTCCGAGGCGCATGCGATAAGATCCCCCCGCTTTTTAGACCGGCGTTGAATGCTCAAGCAGAGCTCGTCTTTAACGAGCGTGAAAAGACTCGAGGTGGGAGGAGGGGGGGTCCTTCGAGTAACCACTGCGGCCTTTGATTTTACGAGCGCAGTCGTCGCTAGCGCGCGCGTTATCTCGCTATCTCATGAGCCATCAGCGGGCGGCTCGCCTCGCATGCCCTTCTAGGTGCTGCACTCACAACGCGAATAAAAATGTGCGAAGAGTGTCCCTGGAGCGGCCGTATCCTCTTACAACAGCGTTCTGTAGAGTGGCGTGAGATCGGATCCAAAAGAGTTAGCTGCCAGCATAGGTCGGCACTTTAAGGGAGTACTCACTCAAACTCACTCGCCACAATTTTTTCAGCCTTCGCACTCACTCACGTTCACACTCACGTCCACTCACACTCATGAGTACTCACTCACGTTCACACTCACGACCACTCACGCGCATGAGTTCTCACTCACGTTCACACTCACGTCCACTCACACGCATGAGTACTCACTCATACTCAACTCACCACGTTCAAATGAGTGAGTGTGAGTTGAGCGCACTCATGAGTGAGTGTGCCGAGCTATGGCTGCCAGCCTCACCTCATACAGCATTACAATTTGTTGCTATCGCATTCATTGCTTCACCCTTGCGGTTAACTGTGACTTTTAGATGTGAAGCATCTTATGGCGAAGCTTAATCCGGTGGTGGTGGTGGTGGTGTGCCGCGTGACCACCCTTACTGCGCATGCGCAAAGCCATTTCAAAAAAATAAAAATAAAAAACCTCCTCTCCCCCCTCTTGGCATCCCTCCCCGCGGCAACCACACCCTCACTGCGCATGCGCCTCCCCTCCTCTATCCCCTCCTACGCTCCCCCCTCTCTCCTCTAGGCATCACTGCCCGCCCACACTCCCACTGCGCATGCGCGTTCACCCCTCTCTCCTCTCTACGGCTCCCCCCCCCCTCCTCTCGCCTCGCGATGCCGACGCACGCAGCGTCTGCTAGCGAGTTTCTTGGTTGAAAAAACCGACTGCTCGCGTTGCACAACAGTTCACTGGCCACCCCGTATATATGGCAATGGATCTTGACCTGCAAGGTGGTGCCGGTGGGAGATTTCTCCTGTGCGTTGTTGAACAATAAAAATTCGCAGCGTGCGCGTTAACTAAAAGCGGACTGCGGGTCTCTGTGTCCAGTCGGAGTCTTCTGTCTCTCATTGCCCATTAGCAGCGACTGGCATGTTCCAGTAGGAAACACCGCTCCATCAATGCGTGCTTTGCGCCTGTAGTGTGCACGTATCTCACAGGGAGTACGGCCACTAGCGTGGGTTCGGACTTAGCGAGCCACAGGGCCGCGTTTGCCGTCGCCTCGCGTGAATCAGCGCGCCGCAGCACAAGTGCGTTCGGGCAGCCAAGGCACCGAGCGCAGCGCGGCAAGTACACAGTATACTGCTCTCGAGAATCCGCAACACTTTATTGCCTGCGGCAACACCACAAAACGCCGTACAACGCCCGCTCCCAAAAAGGCGGCGGGTAAAAGCAACGGGCTTGACCACGCCACGGGCGAAAATACAACACAAAGGGTGCCGCTAACACGTCTCCGCGGGCAAAAGGGCTCACGGCGACACGTCGCTGTGGGAAACGTTCCTTCGCGACTACGCTGCGTACTCTCACGATCAGTGACCAAAGGGCCCGATCGCTCGAGTGAGGGCAAACTCCGCTCGCGTTGGCTTCGATAGGTACGGCTCGGCGTAGTAAGACCACGCGCGAACACACCGCACCGCTCTTCGGCCTAGCGTTCGGAAAGGGCAACGGAAGGTAAGCGTTCGCCGCGGGCGCAAGGCACCGTTGGCGACTCCGGTCCGAGCGAGCCCCAAAAACAAAGGAGCCGACGGCGGGAAGCAAAAGACATGCTTACCCCACGGTGTCCAAAGAGATTCTGACTCCCGTCGCGCGCGCGAAACGTCTCGCGAGACTCGAGCGCGGCGCCACAGTCCAGAATCGGCGCTGGGAGAGAGGTTAGCGTTACTCCCGCTCTCCCAGCACCGACGGACCGCGGAGGAGGGGAGGGTCATGCGAGGACTTGGGGACGGCAGAAATAGGCGAAAAAGCCCGCGCAATGGCGACGGGCAAGCCTCAATCCCCACACGCCTCCCCAGTTTTCTCTCCTGCGCAAAGCTGCGATGAGCGCCAGCGTCAACGCCGCCGCCAGTGTAAGCGTTAGCGCCCGCTGCTTCACATCAACACATGGTTCCCTCTAGCGGGAGATGGTGTAATTTTTTTCAATAATAGCAATTGTACTACTACTACTAATAATAATAATAATAATAATAATAATAATAATAATAACAACAATAATCAGAAGAAGAAGACGAAGAAAATCTTTGAGCTTGGTGGAGATCATGAACGTTTTTGTAGGAGTTTGAGTCTACCTCGGATTTCATGCAAGGTAACCTTCGCATGAAGCATATGGGACTTTCGCAACAGTATGTACTTACGTGATAGTCGCCATAGTCACCAGTCAATTACGTCAAAACCCTGTTTAGGTGTCTTATGGCATAAGGAACAGCTGATAAATACCTGCGCATTAACAATAAACCATTTAATTGTTTTGCAGCGCCGATGCACACACCCGAAAGCACGCCAGGTCGACTTGTGCTTGGGGCATGGTGGCTGACAATTTTAGTGCTGA